>SNQJ01S0118698.1:0-18913 GCA_010110895.2 Picea sitchensis
ATATTGAGCTACACTTGGCATAATGATGAGCTCCTATATAAAGGGAATGTTTTTTTGGTCCAAGATTCAACATTTAAATCTAGAGTGTTATTTGAATTACACTCATTTTCAACATCATGTCATTCTAGGATTTAAAAAACATATGAATAGAGTAATAATTCATTCTTGTGGTCAAATGTGACAATTTCCAATAAATCGAAGGGGAAATAATGAATATTCCTAAATAATTACAACTTTTATCCATTCCATCGATCATGTGCATTGACATTTTTATGTATTTCATGTGGGGTTACCAAAATTAGGCAAAATATTAGTGATCATGGTAGTTGTTGATTTCCTTTCTAAACATGCTCATTTTTTTTCCTTGCAACACCCATTCAAGGCCCCAATAGTAGCATAACCATTCACAGACAATATTTTTAAATTCCATGGCATGCCTAAATCAATCATCACTGATCATGACCGCACCTTGATTAACAATTTTTGGTAGGGGTTGTTTCAGCTTCAAGGTATCCAATTCAATCTCAATACATCGTACAACCCCCAAATAGATGGCCAGATCGACTCAATGAACAATTTTCGAGAAGCTTATTTATGTTGTTTTACATTAGACCATCAAGCCCAATGGGTCCAACGGTTACCCCTCATTGAATGGTGCTATAATAAACCTTATTATGGTGCTACTAAAATGACCCCCTTTGAGGTAGTCTATGGACAACCACCCCTATTAGTGCTCTCATACTTGCAAGGATTCTATAAGGTTCTGGAGGTGGACAGGAATTTGATAGACGATGTTGACATTCTTCATACTCAAGGATTATTTGTTGTTGGCTCATAAGTACATGAAGCAAAAGGTCGATCAATGTCACTCCAAATGCCACCTTGAAGAAGGGAATCAAGTGATCTTGCATATTTATCCCTATAAGAAGAGGCCACTGAAGGAGAAGAGCCATTAGAAGTTAACACCTAAGTTTTACATACCCTATACTATACTCAAACATATAGGCATGGTGGCTTACAAATTGGCTTTTCTTCAACTAGCATTTCTTGTGTCTTGCTTGAAGAAATTTGGTTGAGTCTAATTGCAGAGTTCAAACCAACCTTCCCAAACTTGATTAGAATGGTGTCATTCGGTTGTATCCTAAGGTTGTTTTGGAAAAATGCAAGTACCATATTTTCCAACGCACTATCCAGGAGGTTTTCATCTAGTGGAAGGATACACACCATGAAGATGCTACATGGGAACACAATAGGGATTGTTCTGGTGCTCATCTCTAGCCCAGTTGAAACATTGCTGTGAGGAAGTTCATGTTAGAGTCCACTAACTTCCCTATCTACGGAATAGGTTTGTTACATAGGGTAAAATCATGAAGGTGGGTAACACTTTTGTGAGTATCGAGTCTCCAAAATTCCTAGAAACCTTTTTATGGCCAAACTAATACTTCTTTCGAACGAAAGTCCTTCTTTTTCGGCCGAAAAATGTTCAGTCGAACAGACATCAAATTAGGCAGTGGTGACGATGCCTTTGATTTTCATGTACAATTTTAGTCGGACGAATGTTTTCATCTGGTAACATATTTTCATCTAAAAGATATTCCGACCGAAAATCTTTTCAACTTCGAGAAAGACCTTTAAACTGAAAGGAGCCTTTATTGAAAAAGGTTTATATATTTCCACACATTAAGCTTGTAATGCGTTTCTAGGGGTGTTGGTTAGGTGATAGCGTTGGGTGTTGGTGCACGTCTTAGTGATAGTGATTCGATATAGGTGTTGGTGCATGTCTTGTTGGTTAGATGATAGTGCTAGGTGAACATCTTGGTGATATTGGACGTTGTTGTTGTGGGTGGACGTTGGAGTAGTGGGTGGACATTGGTGCTATGGGTGGGCAGACGTTGGTGCTGCCCGTTAGGATCGAGGTAATTTAGAGCTGTTTAAATTTTAGATTTTAGCTTTTAAATTTTATAGTGTTATAGTGTTGTGAATTAGGTAATTGACCCTCTCCATGTCTGGGGACATGCTCGAATATGGTTAGATAGTTAGTATTAAATAGTTAGTCTTAGTATTATTAGTCATAGTATTAAATTGATAGATTTAAAATTGTATAATAGTTATTCTTCGTATGAAATTGTATAATAATTAGATTATTAAATTGTTAGATTTAATAGTCTTTGTATAATTGTATAAAATTAGCCCATAATAGATTAGATTATTAAATTGTTAGATTTAAAATTGTATCATAGTTCCAGTCTTAGTATAAAATTGTTAGATTAGATTTAAATTTTATAGTGTTAGAGTATTGACAAGGCCGTATTCAGCCATGTCCATGTACAAAGACAAGCCCGAATTCAGCCCTGTCCATGTACATGGACAAGGGTGAATATGGCCTTGTCCATGTACAAATACATGCCCAAATTATACCTTACATTTCCATAATTATACCTCCAAAGAGTAAAAACTGTTACGTCACAGTCAAAGTGTAATCAAATTATATTTTCAAGATTTTAATCTCAAATTCAGTTTATATTTTAAGCAGTTTAATCTCAAATTAGGTTTATATTTTAAACAGTTTAATCTCAAATTCAGTTTATATTGTAAACAACTTAATCTCAAATAGAGTTTTGGTTTTGGGATTAATTTCATATATGTTTAATCACCCGGTGAGTTCTTTGTCATTTTTTATAAAATTAGGTTTATATTTTAATCAGTTTAATCTCAAATAGAGTTTTGATTTTGGAATTTAATTATATATATGTTTATGCAAGGGCAGAGTTTATTGTTTTTTATAAAATTCATTTTATATGTTAATCGGTTTATATGAATGCAATCCTGGCCCATATATTTTTAGGAGGCAACATCCATGTACTCTAAGCAATATCTTGCATCCCATTTTAATATGTTGCTTTATGTTCAAAATAAATTCATTTGAATAAAAAATATATAAATGTAATCTTTGCCTATATATTTGGAGGCTACATCCATGTACAAATCAAACTTGATTTTCCACAATATGAATAGTATAGGATGGAGACAATACCTCCTATAAATTAATAATTTTTTAACACAATAGGATCTGAGACACAATAGAGTAAAAACACAAACACATACAAGTAGAGGTATCATATTATTGTTGGATGGGATGACAGGGATGAATTCAACCCTGTCCATATACAAAGGACATGCTCGAATTGAACTGTCCACAATACAAGGACATGGCGAATATGTACAATAAGATATGCATGGATACTGAATTCATGCTGTCTCGTATGGACATGGAAGAATATGGCCTTGTCCATGAACAGAGACAAACCCGAATGATACCTTACATTACAGAAATTATACCTCGAAAGAGTAAATACTGTTACGTCACAGTGAGAATGTAATCAATTTATATTTTAATGAGTTTAATCTCAAATAGAATTTTGGTTTTGGCATTAATTTTATATATGTTTACATCAATAGAGAGTTCTTGTTATTTTTATAAAATTAGGTTTATATTTTAATCGGTTTAATCTCAAATAGAGTTTTAGTTTTGGCAATAATTATATATGTTCATGAAAGCCTTGAGAGTTTATTGTTATTTTTATAAAATTAGGTTATATTTTTAATCAGTTTATATGAATACAATCATGGCCCATATATTTTTAGGAGGCGACATCCATGTACTCTAATCAATAATATTGTCCCATTTTAATATGTTACTTTATCTTCGAAATAAATTCATTTGAATAAAATATATATATGTTACTTTATCTTCAAAATAAATTCATTTGAATAAAAAATATATAAATGTAATCCTTGCCTATATATTTCGGAGGCTACATCCATGTACAAACCAAACTTGATTTTCCACAATATGAACAGTATATGATGGATACAATAGCTCTTATAAATTAATAATTTATGAACACAATAGGATGCAAAAAAAATAGAGTAAAAACATAGACACACCAACACCTAGACCATATCAAACACATACAAGTAGAGGTATAATATGCTTATCAAATGGGATGAAAGGGATGAATTTGACCCTGTCCATGTACATGGACAGGCTCGAATTTGGGCATGTAACTGTACATGGACAGGGTTGAATATGACCCTGTAAAAAAGAAAACACAACAACACCTAGACCATATCAGACACATACAAGTAGAGATATCATATGCTTATTGAATGGGATGATAGGGCTGAATTCGGCCCTATCCATGTACAGAGACAATCCTGAATTCGAGCATGTCCCTATACATTGATAGGGCCGAATATGACCCTGTCCATGTACAGGGACATGCTTGAATTCAGGCACGTCCCTGTACATGTACATGGCCATATTTCGGTCAACGTTGGTGCTAAGGGAGGGAAAACGTTGTTGTTGCGGGCATTTAGTTTAGAATCATTTAAAATTTTATGATTTAAATAGTTAGTGTTAGTATTAAATTGTTAGTGTTATTCATGCAAATGAAAAACAAATACAAACAAGTAGCCAACCAACCAACCAACGACAACAACAACATCTAGACCATATCAGACACAGACAAGTAGAGGTATCATTTACTTATCATGGCCCTGCCCATGTATAGGGACATGCCCAAATTCAACCATGTCCATGTATAGGGACATGGCCGAATTCGGCCCTATCCCTGTACATGGATAGGGTCGTATTCGACCCTGTCCATGGTCGTATTTGACCCTGTCCATGTACAGTGATAGGCCCAAATTCGGGCTTGTCCCTGTACATGGACATGGCCGTGTTCGGCCCTGCAGGCAGGTGGTCCAGGTAATTTATAATTTAAAATTGTTATACTGTTAGTTTTACTAGCTTAGAAGGTTGACGAGGCCGTATTCGGCCATGTCCATGTACAGGGACAGGCTCGAATTGCTCTGAGATGCATGATATTGACATGATTAAAATTTATAATGACTCTTAAGGGCCCTAATGAAATTCAAAATAAGATTTAGAGGGTGCAGTTACCAACAACTTCTCAAAAGATACATAATAATTATAGCTTAGTATGTGTTTAGGTATTTTCTCTCCCTCCCCTGTAACACCAGTTTATGGATCCTTCATATAAACATAGTTGCATGCAATTAATGCCTACTAAATCAAATTAGGGATTATGGTTTACCAAATTTTTTTTTTTCTATGAAATGAATAGTTGTCATAGCACCACATAAGAATGAGTACAAAAACATAGAGAATTTAAAACAATAAGGACAACCATATTGCTAATTAAATGGCATCTATATCACTCATTAAATGATGGGCATAACCATACTAAACATTTAGATTAAAGAACAACATATTTATAAACTAAATAACATCCATACTAGACTTTAATAGCCGATGCATAACACGTTAATAACAACTATAGTATACATTAATAACATTTGTACTTTGCCTATATAGAAAGCTATAATATTCACTGAAAATGACAGTTCAATTATTGCAGAAAACCAACCTTCATCAATGTTATCATCTACCCTGCATTGTTTTCTAGGTAAACCTTGGAAACTAAGCATTTAGATTATTATAAAAATTAAATAGAGCTTATGGGTGCCATTATTCCCATCATATTCACACTTTTCTCACTTCCCTCTATAATTACAACACCTAAATGCAGTAAATTCCTATGATAAAACAAGCCAATATTCACTAATAAATGCATAAAATCCCCCATTATAAATGCAACAAAGTTTCCATTACAAATTTACCACCCCTCTCTCTCTCTCATTAGTTGTGGTTCCTCTCTGATAGATGTAGAAGTTTCAGTCCCAAATATTGTCATTTCTGATTTCACAAATCTGCACAACCAGATTCACCTAATAACTATAGGCAAACCAACCCCAATCATGGTTGGAAAGTTGGAGCCCCTCTTTTTGGACTGTGATTTTCCAATTTCAGGGTGTCCCCTAGAGGCTGTATGCGGCCATCAAAATGACCCTATCCATGTACAGGGATGGGCCCGAATTCAGGCATGTCCCTGTACATGGAAAGGGATGTATTCGACCCTGTCAACCTCTTCCTAAGGTTGAGTTCGAATACAACCCTATCCATGTACAAACAATCTCTCTTCAATTGAATACTTATACATTCAATTTGGAAATCCTAAGGTTAGTTATGAATTATAACGGACTCTTTGATGCAAGAAATATATTTCAGATTGCATTTGTGCATTTAAATTTGAATTCCATACTTTACTTTTTCTTAAAATTGATTCTTTCCTTGCAAATCTGAATGTAACTTACTTCACACATCACATAAATTCAAATATGAAAACTCTGATTAGTGTGGGTTTTTGGTTTTTTGGTTTATTTTGTCTTTGGTTAAGTACCAAGTTGAGATAATGTGCGATTTGTTTCTCTCCTACGTTGGTAAATGAGACCTCGGAGTAGTTAAGAAGCACATGATCACATTATTGATATTCCTTTGTATTTTTGTTTTATTTTGTTTTTGGTTAAGTACCAAGTTGAGATAATGTGTGATTTTTTTCTCTCCCGGGATGGTGCATGAGACCTAAGAGTAGTTAAGAAGAGTATGATCACATTATTGATCTTCCTTGTATGCTGGGATGATAAAAGATTATAAGTAAATATCATGAGAATCATGTGGACGTTTTTCCATTAAAGAAGAACTTAATTGTTGACTTTGTCTTGAAATCACCCTTACTTGACTTACGCCCCCCTTAATTGTTGTGTGGGTTTTTGGTTTTGTGCTTTGTTGTTACCTAAATAAAGTTATCCGCCTTGACTTTGGAAGAATTCAATTGTTGACTTTGTGTTGAAACCACCCTTGCTTGAGTTATACCCCCCTTAATTGTTGTGTGGGATTTTGGTTTTGTTCTTTGCTTTTTCCTAAATAAAGTTAGCTTCCTTGACTTTGGATCCCTTCTCTTGACTTTTTTTTGTTGTTGTTGATTTTTATGATTTAATAATAAATATTTTATGTTATAAAATATTATTTGTTTAAATTATTTAATTATTTAATTGAGTGGCTATGACCCCTCTAGGATAGTTCTTCTTGGTCTTTTCCATCTTGCTACAGATCTCTTCTTGGTTATTGTTTGGGGATTATGGTTCTACTTGTTACTATCTCCCTCCTCATTTTTTTGTTGGTGTCACCCTCTTTATCCCCTTCCTAATGCCACCTTGTGTATGTTGTCATTCTCTTCTATTGCTGGTGCCACATGTGTATGTTGTTGGTTAGTCTATTGATATTTTACCCTAAAAGTGCTTCTTGGCAATTTTTTCAATGTGTTATGATGAGATCTTCCCCAAGGGTTTGATCAATGATCCCTGGAAGATTTTTTTGAGAATATATCTAAGAGGATAGCAACAACATATCATGTAATATTGTTTCGTGTTTTAGTTTTAAGTAAATGTTTTGTCAGTAACTGTTTTGTCAATGATTGTAAAAAATATAGTTGTTCTAGTTTTTTCAATATATGTTTGCGATGCTATGAAGTTCTTATAAATGCTTAAATTCTTGTGTTATAAATTCAATATTTCCATTTAATGTTTCTATAACTTATGAAATTTAATGTTCATGAATTTTCAAAGGATAGATATTGAGGAGAGATGTCGAGACATGAGTCTCCAAACATTCCTCGCAAATGCTCTAGGCTATCCAATGAAGGAAGAAGAGGAACCCCTTATTCGATCAAGTCTACGAGTGACCAACAATAATCTATTTAGAGGAGGAGACTATTAAATGAGTCTGTGAATATATCATCTCAAGAATGTGCTCAAAATAGTTTTATGGATGCAACCTTCTTAGATAGGTTTCACATTGATACTCCTACATTGGAGAATGTAGGGAATACATCAGGACAATAAAACATTTTTGGTAATTTTCTTTGATTTTGTATTTTTGTGTATTTATGTTTATGCTATATATATGTTTTATATATGTTTTTTTTTTCTATTTTTTCTTATGTTAAATTATGTTGTTAAATGCTGTAATTAATTTCAAATGTGTATGTGTAGAAAATGAGTTTAATACTAGGGAAGATAATGAAAGAGAGAGTGTGTGTCATGAAGATTCTAATGTTGGTGAAGAGAGTGAAGGTGGATTTATGATGCGTTATCAAGAAACCAAATATTACATGCCTACGTCCACCTATCATTCAGATGTTGGTGATGAGCTTCCCTGGGAAGGGATTACTAAAGCAATGACCCTTGAGCGATGCTCAGGTGTTAAAAGAAGGTTGAAAAATTATTTGAGGAGTTTGGATCTCCCTCAGGAGAGTAAACAAAGCTTGGAGAGTGTTTTACATTCATTGCAAAACTTTATGGATGTGTATCAAAAGATGGGGCCAACGGATGACATTTTTATCGATTTGATGAGGAGACGAAAGTCGGAGGTGATGGGCCCTGATAAATGGGACATAGTAAAAAAAATTTTTTCAAAAGAAAACACAATTTCTATGTTCAATTTCAAAGATGGGCCAAAGTGAAAGATGTTTAAGGTGCAATATTTTAAGCACCCCAACATAGTAGGACATATTTATAATATATTTTTGACAGCATATGAGAAATTGTCGTGGAATGATGAGGTTCCACATTATTTTGCTAGAAACTTTTATGCATAGTTTTTCATGGACATGCACCCTGATTATACTAGCCTACTGTTTGATTATTATGGGGCTGGTAAAGTAATGACATATGATCAGAAATTGGCATATCAAAATGTGACATTGTAGAGTCCTCCACGACCTTTAGTATCTCGTCCAACAGGGGAATTTTCCTCACATTCAGAGTTTCGAGCTTCATCAGAGGTTGGAAAAGAGGCTAGGAATGCAATCGGGGAAAATTTGGAATTGATTTTTTATGGTGTTGATGTTGGTTTGAACCGCAGAGAGAGGAAGCCAATTCTCGAACCATTTTTGTTTATAAAAAAGATGAGGAGTTAAATACCATGTCAGTAGAAGATCTTAAGGAGTATGCAATTTTTTTTCGTAATGGTTGGAAGGAGGTCATTCAGAATGATGAACCGAACATCAGATTGATATGTGTTATAGTTAGTAAATTTTTTACGCATTTGAGGATAATTTAGTTCTACTTCTATATCTAGATACATATCATTGTATCTATAGAAATAATTGAGTTGTTATTGTCATTAATTGTAGTTTGGACATATGTTAAATGAATCTCTAGTAAATAGGGGACTTGATTCCACAAGTTTAAATTTGGATAGGTTGAATCAGGTATGTGTTTTCTAATATCCACATATGAGCACTTTAGTTGTCCAATATCTAATATTTTGAATAAGATCAACAACATGACATTTATGATTTTGTATAGATGTGAACACATTGAATCCTAGATTTAGTTTTTAGTTGTGTTGTTCACAGATCCCTATTCCATCTCCTACTACTTGGGCAAGCTTGTCCCAATTCTTATTGAGAGAGTTTGAAGAGGGTGGGAGTTCATAGGTATCATTGCATGTTGAAAACAAATTTAGTTGTATATTAAGATTGCAAATTGTCATTTAAATTATTAATTTAAAAGAAGAATGTCTTAAACAATATTTAATTTACATTACATGTTTCAAAATTTAAAACTACAATTTAATGTGTTAAAATTATTTAAATTTATTTTTCAAAATTTCAAATTTGAAATGTGTTATATAGGGCAATGTGGAGAAGAGAGTGCCTAAGAGTGTGCTTGAACAAAATGTGGAGAAGAGAGTGCGGGAGATTGGGATTGATGATGATGCATCCATACCTGAGAATGATGCATCTATTCATGATGATTCATAAATGTATGTTCATTGCACATTAGTGACTTTTAATTTTATTTTATGTTGGGCTTTTATATAAAAGTGTTCAAGATTATTTTTGTTGAATAAGCTTATATTTTTTTATTTTTTTCAATTTTTTGTTTTCTCAAATTTTTAGTTTATCCTTTCCTATTCACAGGGTTATTAAACTAGTGTCTATATAACTTTTCAACGCATTAATCAATTATTCTGAAATATATAGAACCCTTATATAAGATTATGGTTGTCTAAAATGGTACATTCAATCTTATTTATGTTTAGATTGTGATGAAGACCTAATTTTGAACTCGAACATTTGATTATTTGAGAACATACACTATCCCACATTAGAAAAAGGGAAGTTTCTAAATTTTCTTCTATTGCATTCCTTGCCTTCTTGTCCAAGAATGGCATAATATGGACATTCATGTTTTCTGCATACAATGAAGTGAATTCTTTCTTGCCAGGGAATTGCCAAACTCTTAACTAAATTGGTTACTAACCACAAAAAATAACATTCAAGTAGATTTACAAACAAGATATATACGTGCATGATCTCACTTATGTTTAGATTATGACGAAGGGATATTTCAAAGAGTATTTGATTATATGTAATATGAATACATACCAAAGATGAAATATTTAAATGATTTTTGAATAATGACTTAATATATGTGCAGATTTGTGTTTTCTTCATGTACATGAAAGATTATATGAGAACATCTATTCCACCGCAGAAAGAGGAGATAAGTATTTTCTGGAAGAATGGTTTTTAAAATGGATATTTGTGAACTTTCATAGATATAAGTAATTTCTTGGAAGAATGACTTAATATGGAGATTTATGAGTCCTTTAATTTGAAATGTCATTTGATTATATCAGAACATCTATTCCACTGCAGAAGAGGAGAGACGTATTTTATTGCCGATGAGATAAGTATTTTACTGCTGAGTAAATAAGGTCACCTGGCGTGGGAATTTCACCTGAAGTATATGAGACTTTATCCACAAGGAGATAAGTATTTTATTGGAAGAATGACTTAATATGGATATTTGTGAACTTTTTGCATACACAACTATATTTATTTTCAGAATATTATCTAACTTTGAACACAAAAATTGGTTACCAAGAACATAATTTTTCTCTTTAAAATTTTGTAAGATTTTAGATAAGATTTTACATTGTTTAGATCATGTATGATTAATATGGAGAGTAACTATTTTTGAAGTTTTGGAACTTTGTGATGGAAGTTCAGTTTAAAAAAATGCCAAAAAAGTGTAATAAAAAGAGAGCGATAATCTTAAATCTGTGGAGCTCTGGTTGGGTATGTTATTATTTCTTATTGTTTATTTAATATTTAGTTAAAGTATATATGCTAATATGTGTTATTTGTTTTTTTGTTTATTGTTTTTTATTGTTACAGATGTTTACATTATATTTGGTGGAAAATATGTTTACTTTATATTTGGTGGAAAGGAGTATGTTGGAGGATGAGACTTAACTCTTTTGGTATGTATGCCAATTTTCCTTTAATCACAGCTTGTTTTATTTATTTAAAATGGTACACGTGTACAATTTATTTTAAATTTGTAGATATTTTTTATTGTAAAATTTTAAATTTTGAATTCGACGAATGTTTTCTTTTGCAAGTATGAATTGCAGGGATGAAATGATCCATCTTAAAGCGATGGCTTAGAGTCTAGAATTTTGGAGTTAAATGTCTTAGTTTTTGTTATCATCCTAAAATGGATGTGGAACCTATGTATTTGGCAGTGTAACTATTCAACCTTTCATTATATATATATATTTGATATTTTTGGAACTCAAAATATCAATTTATTGTATCATCTTTGATTTCTCTTATATTGTTTATGATGGTGGAATATATTGTTTATTGTTTCATCTTTGATTTCTCTTTTATTGTTTATGATGGTGAAACTTATATTTTTTATGATGGTGAAATATATTGTTTATTCATTAATAAATAGTCAATAGCTTATAATTTGAATTTTCATGACTGTGAAAGGATAATATATGTTTTATGGTCAACTTATAATTTCAATTTTTTTGATTTTACAATTTCAATTTTTATGATGGTGAAAGGATAATTTATGTTTTATGGTCATCTTATAATTTCAATTTTTATGATTTTTATGATGGTGAAAGGCATAATAGCGAGGGGTTTCCTCAGCTTCCCTCATCACCCCCTCACATAACTCCTTTGATCCTTGGGAGCTGTTGATATTATGGTAGCTATGGGAGGTATTAACCTCTACATGTAACCCTGGCGAGAATAGAATATTCTGGGAAGCAAGAAAAACTCTAAACACTGGATAATAACCCTAGGAGACAAGTCGGCTCAAGAGAATATTTATTATTGAGTTATTAGCCTCCAGAAGTAGAAGTCGGCCCAATTAGGTCACTTGGAGGACTATAAATAAGAGGGTGCTAGAGCTCATTTTTCACTCTCACACTCACAACTGCATAAGCCCAATGGTGCACAAGTTTGGAGAGGAGCTGCAACTACTACAACTGGTAACTTTTCGGTTTTGTCTTGGAATTTCTCTTGGTTATGGTTTGGAATTTCTTCTTGGTATGCTAGCTATGGAGAGAGGTACGCTACCTTGGTTGTCTATTGGTTCTAGGGTTTTCTTCCTGAATTATTCTCTCTGTCAAGGTTAAGATGCTCGGGGGTGGCTTCGGCCTATGGTTGGGTGACAATATTGCTATATTGTCTATGGTGAAAGGAGCACACCTACTTTTCTAACAGGTTATGGGCCCAGACTATCTTCGAACAGTCTAACCGCTGGAAGATAGATTGAGAGGATTTGACCAGTTACAGTTGTAGTTGCAGTCAAAGTTTTGTTGTAGCAATGAAACCCTAACCCTCTTGTTAAGGTGCCTTAAGTGAAGAGATTAACCTAGTTTCTGGATAGCCTAGTGCACCCTAGCCTAGCGCACCTCCTGGTACTCTCAACAAGCCAAGACATCAAGTTTGATTTTTTGGTCAAAGTCAAAGGTTGACCAACTCAAAACATTAATGAATTACTCTGTGAAGACAAAAAACAAGTTAGATGGGGCTTCTAACTTCAGAGCATGAAATACAAGGATTGACCTCATCCTTGCCAAGAATAAAGTGTTGGATATCATGAAAGGCAAGATCATGGAACCACAGTTTGAAGCGAGAAAAGAGAAGGAACCTCAGAACGTTGCAGTTATGGAGAAGTTCAAGGAAAATGACATCAACGCTATGAGTATCATAGTGGACTCTATAAAATACCACTTGATACCATACATCTCTCATCTTGACTCATCTAAGAAGATGTACGATTCCCTAACCATCCTCTTCTTAGTCAGAAACATTGGACAAGTAATGAGTCTAAAGAATGAGCTATGTGACATGAAAATGAATGATGATGATATCATAACATCATACTTTGTGAGAATCTCTCAGTTAAGAGATCAACTACAAGATATTGAAGAAATCATTTCAGAAAAGGAACTGGTAAATATAGTACTCAATGGCCTTCCCAAGACATGGGATGCATTTGCTGCAAGCATGAACACAAGAAAGGAGTATCTCGCATTTGAAGAAATTTGGACTTGTTGTGAACACGAAGAATCAATGATTAATGCAAAAGAGAAATCCCAAAATAAATATGATGATCAAGCCTTCACAACAAAGTTCAAGAATATCAGGAATAAGAAGAAGTTTGGCTTAAGGAAGAAACCAAATCAAGAAAAGGATATGTCAAAGATACAATGCTTTAACTGTCGAAAATATGTTCACTACATGAACCATTGTCTCGAGTTAAAGAAAAGGAAGGAAACAAATGAAGCAACAGTTACTGAAGAAAGGGAACTCTCAAAGAAAGCCAAGAAGGATAAGACAAACTTCTTCTTCTAGTCAAGGTAACAATATTCTTCATAGTTCTTGTACATACCATGTTTACATAGTTCCTATACATATCATGTATATATATTTCTTAGAAGATAAGATGGTCAGTGAAACAATACCTATGGAAGAATAACAAGATATATATTTTTATTACAATGACTACAAGTCAAGAAATACACATGAAAAAGATAAAGTACGTTGACAATCTTTGGTAACAATCCTTGTGGAAGATATTATATTAGTAACAACTGCCAGATAGGCTGAAATCAAAATCAAACTTGAAGAGACCCAGAAGAAGTCAAATCAGAAAGAAGTCAGTAATCAAGAGGAAATTAGAATAAGCTTGTGACACTTTGTAGAAGGCAATAAGGACGTAGATGGAAGTGCAAACTCTCTTAGGTGGAGGGAGTTGATTAAAGAATTCCAAAAGAAGAGCATGCATTCATGCATGAAGTAAGGATTAGGAGAGAGATAATCCTAAATAATATGATCCATTGAATAATCTATGAAGATTATAAATTATCCTTTCGTGTTCCCCTTTGAAAGTAGTAGCCATGATAAGCAACGCATGTTCAGTTTGACTCTAGAAGAAGTCTTCTTCGAAAATAAGCCTTAAGTATCCTTGGTTGTCCATGTACATTCATGTTCCTATGATGAAAGGAAGAATTTAAAATCTTCAGGAAGAAAGGGCATGGAATCTATAGAAGACTCCATGGACCTAAAAGCTAAGGAGGAACATGAGGAAGAACATGAAGATTCCAAGAAAGAAAGAAAATCCAGAACAACCAGTTATTATACCGATAATCATAAGACTACCATCTTGGTTTGAACCCAATAGAAGCAATCAAGCAAAAGAAATGGAAGTTGTGATGAAGAACAATGTATGTAAAAAAATGTGAAAAAAGAATTATGAATGGAAGCTTTGCGAGATTCAGAACTAGAGATCCTTCCAGAAGGAGGGAGAAGACTATGACGACAACTTGTTCTAGTAAACCAAATATACCTCTTATAGTATCCATGTATTCAAATTTACAAGTAAAACACTATTCTTCCCAATAATGCAAATTGAGAAAGAAGCTTATACCAGAAAGAGACCCATGTATGCGAATGGAAGAAAACCTTGTATGGATTAAAGAAACTTGATGCAATGTATGTCATATACAGTAGAAGCGTGGGGAAAACTTCCCATGACAAAGAAAGTGTATTAGAATGGTTAACTCAGAAGTCCAGGATGATGAGTTTCTAATCCATGGAAAACTCCCATGATGAAAAATATGAAGAAGTTGAGAGACTCTAATCCAATAAACCCATCTCTATATCGACAATTGATTGGCTTGTTATTGTATTTGGAAAATACTCAGCTGGATATTTGCCTTGTGGAACGTTTGAGTTATGATATACAACTGCATGGATTTATCGATTCAAATTGGGAAGGGAGTGAAGATGACATAAGAAGTAATAATTGGATATATTTTAGTTTGAGCTATGTCACGATGTCATGGGATAGCAGGAAAAAAATGTCGGTTTCACTCAACACTACAGAAGCAGAGTATATCACACCTTGTGATTCTTGTACAGAAGAAATGTGGCTTCATTTTTGGTTTCTGGACTGTTTGATCAGATGTTGAATTTGACCATGATTTGTTGTAATGATCAGAGCTATGTGAAGCTTTCAGAGAAATTGGTGTTCCATGATAGGGCGAAGTAAATTAAGATCAAGAATTATATTCTCCATGATAAATTCTAGAAGAGAGAAGTGGTTCTTCATTATATGTCCACAGATGAGCAGATAGCAAATATTTTGGTAAAGCCTCTATCTAAGATGAAAAGTTTGCGTACCTAAGAGACAAGTTGGGGCTTGTAGAGATGACTTCCTTATTGGGAAAGGAAGTGATTACTCCTAGTTTGGGAGGGAGTGCTGATATGTTATTGATTTATGGACAGTCATTTTCCCGTTTGGAAAATGGTCCAGGTTGGGCAGTTTCTTTCTAGTTCAGAAATTGGTTCAATATTTCTGACGAACAGTCATTTTCCAATTTGGAAAATGGTCCATATCAGATAGTCATTTTCATAATGAAAATGATAGGATAGATTGTTTATGTACCATATACAATGATTCCCCTTGTGGCCAGTGTAGGGAAATGGTCTAGGACAATCATTCTTCTTGGCAGTCACTTTAAGTAGTGGTCAAGGAGAATGGTCCGCCTCGTCGGGTAGTAATTCTTTCGAAGTTCACATTTGTGAGCATTTTCGAAGAATGGTCCATTTTGGAGGTTGGTGTAGGATAGTCATTCCTTAGGGCAGACAGATTCTCTCCAATTTGCACTATGATTAGTGTCGGAGGAATGGCCCAGTTAGGCGAATGGTCCAAGTTCAACAATTAGGGGAAGGGATTCTCTATGTCAAGGTTAAGATGCTTGGGGGTGGCTTCAACCTATGGTTGGGTGAAAATATTTCTATATTATCTATGGTGAAACGAGCACACCTAATTTTCTAACAGTAGTTGCCTGATTTGAGAGGAGGTGCCCCCTCTGAAAGAGAGAACTCCTCTGCTCAATTATTCTCTTTCCCCCCCACTAAACTCCATCCACAGAATCATGTGTTTTTCATAGGAAGATGTATTGTGGAGGAAGAAACTCCCCCCAACAGGTAGTTCGAGGACCATTTGACGAGCACCAGTGAGGAAACGGAGGTAGAGACACCTCTGCTCTTCCCAAACCGACTCTTGGATGAGCACCTCCAAATAATTTTTGAAATGCGACAGAAGTAGGATGGACAACTACACATTCAATGCATCCTTGGCCAAAGAATGGATATCTTGTTTGATGCTTTGGCGGATGCTCCGACACAGAAGCACTGCCCAACTTGCGGCCAAAATTTTTTCCCTGCCTACAACAACCAGGGTAGCCCGAGATTGCACAGGGAATAACACCTCCATTTTTGTTTTTGTTTTCTCTCCTTTTGGTTTTGTCACCTCTCCAAAAATGGGCATAATCTCTGCCTCATGATGCAAGCTAGATGGTCATGGTGACTAGTTTCTGATCATTGTTTTGTTCATACTATTTTGTTTAAGTTGTGATGCATCAAACTCTAAGGTTTTTTTGAAAGACACCTGTTCTAGTTTCCATTTTGTGGGAGAACAGGTGGCTAATAGGTGGCATTGTATATACATTTAATCAATTATTAATATAAGGATCCTACTTTATTTACAAAAAAAAAGGTTAATTTATGTTTATGATAATGTGCTGAAATTAAAAATGTTTTATTTCATTTTATTTATAAACATCATTGTACTATGTGAAGTAGAGATGATTATGTATACAATGGAGCTGATTGTGTAGTGATGAGAGATCTAGGTAGTTATCAAATTATAGTTTCCAACTTATAATTTAAATTTTGTTTGATTTGTACTATGTGAAGTAGAGTTGATTCTGTAGTATGGGAGATCTGGGTAGTTATCAAATTATAGTTTCTAACTTACAATTTAAATTTTGTTTGATTTGGACATATGGTTGAAAATAGTCAAACAAGTCATCAAATTTTATAGTTTCCCACTTTGGATCCCCTTACCCCAAACAACACTCAGAGATGAGGGTTGAGGACTAGAGGGTTGCTCAAGTTAGGTTTCAGACTTCTCAATTGCCTCCTATTAATAATATTAGAATGGAAAAAACAACAAACAATGTTGTATATTAAAAATATATGAGATCTTCTTATGAGAGTGAAAATATAAAAAGAAAGTGTGAGTCCGTGGTGATGAAAACTAGTATTAGACTACCGAGGTAAAAGCCAATTTTCATTGGGTGATATGGGTTTTATTCCATTCTATTCAAGTGATAATCGATTGACTTTAACAATGCAAATTGTAAATTTAAGCATATTGATCATTGCATCAATCTAGTCCCTTCCTTTATTTTGATAGGGCGTAGACTCCTATCAGTCCAAAATTTAGTAAAAACTATGAACTCAAAATTGAAAATCCACAATGAAATGACAGTCCAACACTAAACTGGTTATGTTCGTATTTGCTTTCTTTATGAGATTTCAATATATTTATTCAAGAAAAAGTGAAATAAAAATATGTACTTTGATATAAAAACATGATCTAGAACCTATTTTAATATGTAAAATTAAAATATACTTTAATATAAGTAAGCGATTTTCATTAAAATTTATATTGATATAAATTTTTTATGTATCAAAAAGGGTAGAAAAGGGTTGATGGAAATTATCAATCCTCTACACATTGGAAGTATTCACTAGTGCCATTAATATGACACCTACCATTAATGGAAGTATTCACTAGTGCTATTAATTTTTAATTAGGATGTTAATCATACACTACCTTGAATTTTGAATATACTCCAAATTCAATTAAAAAAATGAAAATCTAAATGCAACAAACCAAGCCTTAGTAGATGACCTGTTATTTTTTCATTTTTTGTTAACAAGTCACAAAATCATATTCTTTTTCAACTTAAGTTGTTTTCAATCAAACTTAATGAAAACTATGTTTAATGAGGAGAATATAAGTAGTGTTAGGTTCATCATACACATTTTTCAAGTAGCTCATAATTTCAATTTTGTTTTCAATTTGCCTAAAGATATTGAAATCTAAATGCACAAATTTAACAATTTAATATAATATCAATACTTTTGGAATCAAAATTCACAATTTCACAATTAACATTGATACTTTTTAAGATGGCTTTAAAATTTTTAATTAGGATGTTAATCACATGTATTACCTTGAATTCTTTAATTAGGATGTTAATCATACTTTTTAAGATGTCTTTAAAGTTTTTCTAAGCCATCAATAGTCCCTTATAATGACATGGAAATGGGTGCTACTTTTGATATGAAGTTATCCTCTTCATATGAAAAAACATTGAATAATCATTGCAAATAATGAACACAAATCTTATATGTAGTAAAATTGGTTACATGCATTAAAGTATTTGTGTATATGATCTGGATAATATGTAGGATTAAAGTATAATCATCCAAAGTATAGGTCATTTTAGGTTCCCTAGATACAATCTATAGGTTCTTCCCTGAAATTGTAAATAAGACTTGGTAAACTTTATAATTCATCAAAAATATAACTTTTCTTAATTGAATGGACCATGAAAGTAAACTAAACTGGAAATGATTTTAGAATCCTAGATATTCATAAATACGTGTACTTTCAATGCAAAATATAAAATTCTGGAATGTACATGTCATTTGTTTAAATAAATCGTAATGGTATGCCATCTTCAATT
>SNQJ01S0118698.1:23345-33566 GCA_010110895.2 Picea sitchensis
AATTTTGAATACCCAATAATGATGTAGCTTCTTTTAAATTTCTTGACTTTATTAGAAAGAGTAAAGTTGAGCTTGTACTGTTATTGATTCATCTTTGAGAAAAATATTAATCATATTCTTAGTTCGATATCTTATATAATGCTGAGCTCATTTCTTCCCAAATTTGTCAGTATCAACATTTTCTAATATTTCATCATCAATGTTGATATATTCTCGTGCATATTTCAGTTTAAATTTTATAATAAAAAACAAAACCCGAACATAAATTCACTAAACTATATACAAGTGTTCATCTTGTATTATCTAAATTTATGTACATACCTATAGGTGATTCATCTTCTGCTTCAATTTCGGTTGAAACGTCTTCATCGACGTTATGGGACACATCTATTTATGCTTTTTGAAAAACATCAAATCGTAATTACAATCAATTATATTAAACAATATTTTAAATTTTAATTCTATACTTTTAATATAGGCAATATGTGCATGCATATCTAGTTGGACTTCTTCTTGTTGAAAATATCTATTTACACTATCATCGTTTCTTTCTTCAATATTTTCACATTCTCTTTTATTTCTCCAATAAGTTCTTTCCTTTGTTTGTTAGGGTGAGTTTCATCTCGAGTGCGATCAAATTTTCTTTTGCGCAAAATTTTGTTTCCCATGAGTATAATTATCTGTAAAAGTTTTAAAAAAAATCAACATTTCAGAATAGTCTCAGAAAAACTTCATTGTCACAAAAATTATTAAAAAGTAATATCAATATTTTTATGTTCAACAAAGGCTTCACCTTGAAATAGTGTTCAACATTTAGCTTTCAATATATAAATTGTTATTCCAATAAAAAGTTGAACTTAAAAAAAAAAACTTTTTTTTTGCATTCAAAGCATCAATTACCTTGTTCAACAAAAACGCAAAATATGATTCGAAACTTTGTTTAGGTGCTCTAGAAAACCATGAAACAAGTGAGTGAATTGTGTTAAATGTGTTCGACCGAAAACGTATTTATACAATTTGGCGCAAAGTGAAACGATACGATGCATCTCTTCATTGTTTCCAGCGGACGAAATTCTCTCACCCATCTTTCAGTCGAGAAAATATTTTTTTGGCCGAAAAGCTAGGAAACCATTTATTTTTAATGGATTCCGTTAGAATTACAAGTTTCGGTGAAAAAAAAATTCTTATTTCGATCGAAAACTAGAAAATGGGACTGTTTGCAGGAACCAGAGAATTCCCTCTAGCTTACCTAAACTTTGGAGGTTGCGGACTTCTGCAAATACTCCGAATTTAGTTTTAAAAATGATACCATCATTTGCAAAATTGAATCTACTTTCAATGAATATATATTTTTTTCATTTTCATTATTTTTATCTAATTTTTTTTTTTTTTAAATCACTGCATAATATTTTCAGATGACATTATGATTCAGTGAAACAAAATATCCGTATCTCTAAAACTACACAGTGAAAAATTTAGAAACATTTATATTCAGAATCCTTAAATTGTTCTTTTCAAAAGGGTATTTTTAGATTTTACTTTTAAGTGAAATTAAGATAGATACAAGGTGGGGGAAAACATGTGTTTAAAATCTACAACGTTTTCAGCTTGGTAAACTTCAAAAAATTATATAAATTATGATATTCATATGTTAGATTCAAAATTATAGTCATAATAAAATAGAGTCTTTGTGGATTGTTGCAGTATATTTCGTTTGTTAAAAACAAAAGTTTAATAATAGATACATTGTTGGGGGAAAAATAACTCATTATCATTCTTTTCATGTTTAAGGAACATACTGTTAAACAATTGTCAATTTGACATATCAAATATCAATAAAAAAAATTTGAAAAATAGTCAGTGGAAAGCTAACAAAATTCTTCACATTTTTGTTTTTATTGTAAAGTTAAATTCTAAATAAAAAAAATACTTTTGTATATCGAAAGTTGAAGTACTTGTGAAAATGTAGTTTTTTTTTCTCATAAAACAAGCAAAATAGACACCCATCTTCATGATTTTACTCATGTATTGGAGCCACCTTTATCAAATAAGGACCATGAGGTATTAGAGTGTGAGATCAATAAATGTAAGTTGCCTCATTAAATAATGTCCACTAGTTAGTGATTGAGGCTTCATTAATGGAGGTCCACTAGGCAATAGTGTTTTGGTTAGATAGAAACAATATAGAGTAGTAAAATCTATGTATTTCCAATTAAATATTATTGTATTTCAAGCTCTACTCAGTTGGAGATTGCCCTCATAAAATGACAAGTGATCAATAATATCAATTATAAATATTAATAAAGATTTGTTTACTATTGTTATTTCCATATTATGGTTCTATTTATTTTCTTTTCTTAATTATATTTAAAACTTGCTTTGAATACTCTATTTTAAATATCAAGGAACAACACAAATTCCTTATAGGCCCTGAACCCATTTAGATGTGGGAATTTGTGCACTACTAGATTTGGGTGCAAATTTTGATGTTGGATCAACTTTAGTATGATTGGAACAATGTCGATAATAAATATATTTCAACATTGTAATGATTCGTTAGTGTTTCCAACATTAATATAGAGGAATTAATTTACCAACACATTGTCAAGCAACGTGTGGAAACCTTTTCAAATGCTCAATTTTTATTATGGACGTTGGAATTATGATGTCCCAACAATGCCTATCAAGCCATGTGGTAGATTCTTCTAAACTTCAACTTTCTTAATGGATGTTGGAATTTTGATGTCCCATGGACATCCATCGTATAACACCAATATTGGGCAAGAGTTGGTTTGACGAAAATATAAAAAAAATCCTTAGACATAGGAATTATGACATCATATCGATGCAACATAATTAACATCTATAGGATGTCAATATGATGTTTGAATAAGAAAGTCTAAGGCAATAATTATTTTTTGAAATTATTTTTTTAATAATAAAAAAAATATTAATAAAAAAATTCGACAACAATTTAATTTAGATATGCGCTCGAATGAGAGTTTGGGCACCAAAATCATGAGATTCCAATCCTATATAGTAACCATGCTGGAAACCACATTTAAATTACATTTTTTGATTCTAACATACACCAGGGAATGTCATACACTTTTAGATTTAGGAAGCCAAACTAACTACATCGATTTTTATATGATATGTCTCAAGTGCAAATTTTTGGGAAGATTATCATTGACTTTCTAATTTGTGCATTGGAAATTTGTTCAAAAGCATGTTTGACAAAATAAAACTCTCGTGTTTTTTAATGGCTCTGCAAATATATTATAAAGTTATATTTGTTCAAAAACAACTTTAACAAAATAAAATTCTCATGTTTTGCAATGGATATGCAAATATATTATAACGATATGTAATTCATTCCATAATAATCAACATTCTACATCTTCACGAGCAATTATAGTTCCCTCACAATTATTTATGTCTTAATTCTGCATTTATATCACTCGAGGTCCAAGATACATGTCATGTATGATAACCAAAATAGAAGCACAAATAAAGTGCACAAAAATATAGTAGTTATGACCTTTATCCATTCCATCGATCATGTGCATTGACATAGAAGCACAAATAAAGTGCACAAAAATATAGTAGTTATGACCTTTATCCATTCCATTGATCATGTGCATTGACATATTTATGGATTTCATGTGGGGTTACTAAAATTAGGCAATAAATAAGTGATCATGGTAGTTGTTGATTTTCTTTTTAAATATGTTCACTTTTGTGTCTTGCAACACCCATTCAAGGCCTTCAGAATAGAAAAAGTATTCATGGACAATATTTTTAAATTCCATGGCATGTCTAAATCAAACGTGACTAATCATGATCATGCCTTCACTAGCAATTTTTGGTAGGGGTCGTTTCAGCTTCAAGGTACCCAATTCAATCTCAACACAATATACAACCCCAAATAGATGGCTATATGGACTCAATGAACAAGTGTATGGAAGCTTATTTATGTTGTTTTGCATTTGACCAACAAACCCGATGGGTCTAGCGGTTACCCTTGGTTTAATGGTGGTACAATAACACTTATCATGGTGATACTAAAATGACCCCCTTTGAGGTAGTCTATGGACAACCACCCTTTTTAGTGCTCTTGTACTTGCAAGGTTTCTGTGAGGTTCAAGAGGTGGAGAAAAAATTGATATCTCATGTTGACATTCTTCATACTCTCAAAGATAATTTGTTGTTGGCCAAGAAGCACATGAAGCAATAGGTCAATCAACATTGCTCCAAACACCACCTTAAAGAAGGGAATCATGGGTTCCTACATCCATATCCCTATAAGAAGAGATCACTCAAGGATAAGAGCCACAAAAAGTTAACACCTAAGTTTTACATGCCCTATACTATACTCAAACATATAGGCATGGTGGCTTACAATTTGGCTTGTCCGACCATTCTAAGGCTTCACCTAGTCTTTTCCATGTACTACTTGAAGAAATTTGATCGATTCCAATTGCAAATTTCAAACCAACTTTCCCAAACTTGACAAAGAGGGGTCCATTTGGTTGTATCCTAAGGATTTTTTGGACAAATGCAAGTGCCATTTTTTTAGCGCACTATCTAGGAAGTTTTCATCAAGTGGAAGGATACACACCATGGATATACTACATGGGAACCAACAAATATTATCAACCAATTTCTTCATCTCTAACATTGAAAACAACATTTATTTGTAAGGGGGAGGGCATGTTAGACTCCCAATATAAATTTGCTAGTTATGAGAATAGGTTGTTACATAATGTATTGGGGCCATCTCTATTAAATAAGGTCAATGAGGTAGTAGAGTGAGGTGAATAAGAGTAGGTTTCCTTATTAAAGAAGGTCCACTAGTTAGTGGTCGAGGCTTCATTAATTGAGGTCCACTAAGTGGTTAGGCTTTTGGTCAAATAAAAACTATATATAGTAGTAAAATCTATGTAATTAACTTCCAAGTGAATATTATGGTATTTGGAGATCTGCTTAGTTGGAGGTTTCCCATGAAGTGACAAGTGAACAATATTTTCAATTCTAAATATTAATAAATGTTTGTTTACTATTGATATTTCCATACTACATTTCTATTTATTTTCTTTTCACAATTATATTTGAATCTTTCTTTGAATATTGTATTACAACTATCAAGGAACACCACAAATTCCTTGTACGGGGTTGAACCTATTTAGATGTGGGAGTGTGTGAATTACTAGATTTGGGTGCAAATTCCAACGTTGGATTGACTTTAGTGTAATTGGAACAATGTCGATAATAAGTATATTTTGATAATAAGAATATTTCAACATTGCAATTATTCATCAGTATTTCCAACATCAATTCAAATGCACTGATTGAACATCGGTTTAGTAATTCTTTTCAAGCCACATGCCAACCTTTTCAAATACTCTATTTTTATTATGAACATTAGAATTATGATGTCCCACCAATGCTTATCAAGCCACACATTATATTCTTCTAAACATCAACTTTCTTAATGTATGTTGGAATTTTGATGTCCCACTGACATCCATTGTATAACACCCATATCGGGAAGGATATGGTTTGACAAAAACATAAAAAAAACAGCCTTTGACATTGGAATTCTAACATCATATTGATGTAATAAAATTGACATCTATAGGACAATGATATGATACTATAATTTTGACATCTAAGGTAGTATTTATTTTATGAAATTGAAAACTTTTATAATAAAAGAAATTATTAATCATAAAATTTTGAAAAAGTATTTATATATATGCAACTCAATGAGAGTTTTGGAACCAAAATCATGAGATTCCAGTCCTATATAGTAACCATGCTAAATGTAATATCACCAGTTTTAATCCCCATAATTTATAATGGAATTGTATAAATATGAATTAGGTTGGTGAGCTGATATGTTTGGTGGGATAGCCCATATGAATTGATATGGTAAAGGGCCGAGCTATGTAACATATATTAAAATAATTAATAAATATAAATCATTGGCCGTGATACAAGCGGGACGATAACGATGGGGGGCTATGATTCCATAAGAGAGGGGGCTAAAGAGGGGTCCAAGGTGTTACCCATTTATATTAATCCAAGCCATTTTCATATTAATGTTTACTTCCTTTGAAATATCAAAGGAGATATTAAAGTGATGTAAAAGTGGTTTGTGGGAAAATTCAATTCACTGAATTTATGACAACATGGGTTGAGTACAACTATTTTTTGGGAAATGTGAGAGTCAAGCTTGCATGAGAAGAAAAKTAAATTTGAGTTCATTTTTGGGACAATCTTTACATGTTGGTTTTAGAGAGAAAGAGGAGAGATGAGTTCTGGGAAAGAGAACCATCCATACTGTGTTTTATAACAACCATGAAAGGGTCAYGTTTTGTGCCAAAAATTGAGATGTAAGCCTATAAGTGCATTTCCTRTTGAGGAAATGGCTCAAGATSCTTGAGAATGTTGTTGTGTGYGCTCCTGGTGAAGTTGAGAGTTCATGGAGTCCCCAGCTGTGAKATTCCTAGCAAACTGAGTGCACTAGATCCCTAGAGAAAAGTTGGAAGGTTCAATGGAATGCATAACAAAGAAAGGTGACCCCATTCCTTCGGTTGTGCAAGTTGAGGGGAAAGAGATATAGTGTATTGGAATTGTTGGTGGAGTGAAGAAACTAGGTTTTGGGATACTATGTGTGGAGAGTGGACATCCAAGAGGGCCACTCCTCCTTGTGGAATCACAGCCTCAGCTCGGGGGTGGATTGCTAATGAGAGAAAATAAATAGAAAGCCTATGGCTTGGAGGAACTTCCCCTATACACATCCAATTGGTTTCCTCATTCAAGATAAGTTTCCTATTTTTATAAATGTTTATTTTCATTGTGTAAATGATTTATTAGAATGTTGTTGGGTTTTACTGATATGCATGAATTCATGGTTTTTATTATGTTGTTAAATGCATGGATAAATTAACATGTTGTTTGCTATAAGTTTTATGTGAATAGATAAAATTTTGGGTTTATTGTTTTGGCACATTTACAATTGGTATCAAAGATATAGGTTACAACACTAGGCTTGCAGGGGCTGCTACATTGTAAATAGAGTTGTTGTGTTTAATTGGGGAATAAAATTGTAGAATCAAGCAAAATCCCCAATTTCTGGGCGTATTTTAGTCGAAAATTGACATGGGTACATCGAATATTGGAGTCAACAACTGGATTTTTTTCCTAGAGGCCAAATATCCAAATCTATGGCAACCACATAGGTGTTGGGGGTGAAAATTAAGTTCTCCCAACAGAGAAATCGAGATTTAAAAAAACCCTCGAAATTCCAATTTGTGTTGGGATTTCTTGTTGTAGAGGTTGACTTGGTTAATTAAAGGGTCAAATTTAAATTGGAGCAGTTGAGTTCAATCAAGGGAGATACATACATGGATTCATGATAGTCACGAGTTTGCAAGTTTGTGGGATCAAGAACATGGATGATTTTAGGGGCTAAATTTCGCTCATGGGCTAATTTTCCATGGTTTTTCCAAAAACGAGATTTGTTATTTTAAAAAAGATTCACCCAAATTCTATAGGATAAAATTATTTTACCTTAAAAATCGCCAAAATTTTATAAAAACTATATAAAATCCTTAGAAATTTGAATATTTTTACAAACATATCGCCAAACATTTATAGTTGGCATATGAAGGATTAGTAAGATTCACCAAGGTTTCTACATTTTAAAATAAATTTCCATCCTTAAAATCATCCCTAATTGAGAAAAACTAAAAATTCGACTAAGTGTGATAAAGCTCTCAAATTGTTGATGCAATGCGTATTGACAAAGGAAGTAAATATTTCACTGATATAGTTTGTATTGGTGAGGAAATATGATCCTTCGTCGATAATTCAGTGAAGGAAGATCTTTTGGAACCGTTGAAAAACCAGAGGAAAGAGAAAATAGCTCGTTGGTAAAGGGTGTATCAGTGAGCAAAAAATTTTTGAACTCATCAACAAATGAGAGTATCAACGAAGAAAGTGAATCTTTGGCCAATATGTCGGTGCAGAAAGGAAATATTTGGATGAATCATAAATGAATAAATACAATTTTTATCCAATACATTGGTGAAGAAAGGAAATATTCGGCCAAAACATCAATGAGAAGGAAATATCTTTTATCGATGATGAAAGAAAATCTTGTGCTGAAATGTTGACGAGAAAAAAAATAGCTCGCTAAAATGTAGACAAGAAAAGGAGATCCATTGTTGACACATTGGCGAGGAAAAGATCATTTAACATCTGACAAATCATAACAAAAATAATTTAGGGCGTTGATATGTCGACGAGGAAATCTCATATAGCATTGAAATGTCGACGAGGAAGAAATATCTTTGATCATTGATAAAGAAGACCACATTGACAAAGAATGAAATTTTGGCGCTGAAACATTGGTGAAAGGGAAAGATCTTGGAGCATCAATAAAGGGCATGTATTAGTGAGTGAGAAGGATCGTTACCACCGATAAGAGAGAAGTGAAGAGAAGAAGAGAAGAAGAGAAGAGAAGAAGAGGAGGAAAGAGAAGGAGAAAAATGACAATTTACTAAAAAAACAGAAATTATGGAGCCAAAAACTTGTTTTGGCCATAACATGATCATTTTAACTTAGTTTTCGATGAAATTTAAGGGCTATTTGCAGTGATGAGGGCTGCAAGAATGCTAGTGAGGGCCACTAGCTGGTTTCATTTAAATTTTCCAAAAAACGCAAAATAATGACTTTTGAAGATTTGGGTTGTGCTAAGTGATTGGGGCCCAAATTAAGGTGAACATTTTATACATATCTCAAAATGCATGCATGAAGATACCCATTTGGGAACTTGGAAAAAATCAAAGGGAGTTGGAGTGGAGATGTGAAAATAAGGCAAAATCCACTATTTTTGGGTGTTTTTGGGACTTTTGAAATATTCAGAGGAAAAGGGACCCCACATTACCAATTCAGAAAATTTTATTTAGATAAAATTTAATATGCTAATCAATCTAGAAAACTTTGTCTTGGCGGAGTTTTCGCTAGTTTTGCTCTATTTGGGAGATCACGGTTTTTCGTTAAAAATTACAAGTCTGAAGGAAATACAAAAGGACAAATTTGCTAAATCTAGATGGATGAAAAAGTTGGATGGAGCATTAGAACAAAAAATTGAGAGTTGATTTGTATTCATAATAAGAAATAATATTAATTCCCGATATAAAATTTTATTGGTTCTCACCTTATTTCTTTCTATAGGAGGCAAAAGTTAGCCTTCGAGATTGATTGTACCTGTGAAATAGGTGCAAAAAGGGTGAAATTGTTGATTTAAGAGGGCCATAACTTTTAGCTCTGAAATAAGAACAAGGCATGATTATATTCATATGTAATCTAGAAGAAATCATGAATACAAACATATTTACTGACTTAACGAGAACCATGACCTCAAAATGAGAACTCTAGCCCCTAAAACCCATATTTTTGAATAAAAACATGAAAATCGACCCCCAAATCAAAAGGTGGTGCTACTGGTAGCACGATTTTTTCTAATTAGGTCAAAATTACAACATTTTTCAAGCATGGCCTTCAAAAATCAAATAGTCACTCAGAAAAACCTTAAAATCAACACCTAAATAAAAAAGTGACTCTACCTAAAGAAAAATGTTTTTTCTAAACGTTAAAATTATAGCTAATTATGACCTAATTGAAATTGTGGCCTTGACAATAGATCCATATGCAAATAAAAAACTCAAAATCGGATCCTAAATTGTCACTTGAAAAATTATTTACTAACTTTAAAAAAAAAATTACATTAAAAAATAAATAAAGAGAATAGAGAAAATATTCGCATTTTTTTTAAATGAAGGAAAAAACGCATATAAAAAAATATATTCAAAACCAAAATTCAAAAAAAATATATCATTAAAAAAAGGTGGAAAAGAATTAAAAAGAAATGAAAAGAATTTAAAATTTCCCCAGAAAACTATAATTTTTAGAAAAAATATTTTTTTTTTGTAAAATTGAATAAAAAAAAATCCATTGAAACATAAAAAAGAAACCAAATTCAAACAAATATTAAAAATAAATCTAAAATAAAAAAAAATTTATTAAAAATCCCTAAGCTAAAAATTTATATTAAAAAACATTAAAAACAAATTTTAAATATAAAATTTCATAAAAAAAATAAAATTTTAAAACTCAATATATATATAATGGGTAGGAGGGTCGTGGGGG
>SNQJ01S0118700.1:0-11073 GCA_010110895.2 Picea sitchensis
GTACTAGATTTAGCCCTCTAGGACACCCCTGCTAGATGGTGGGCCAATCACAAAGCTTTACTCAAAAATTGGGATGATGTGAAGCAAGCTATCAAATATAGATTTCAAGATAAGGGGCAGCTGGAATCAGAGATGCAGATGGATTTCCATGTTGCACAACTTTTCCATGGAGAGTCTGATCCTAAAGCATATATTGAACAATGTGTGACACAGTGGAAAGTTGAGGAAATACCATATCGCTTTTGGGTTCAAGTATTTCCCCACTCACTAGGTCGAATCCCGAAATCTTGGTTCATGCATGAGGAAACCAGAAGATAGACTAGCAACTAGAAAATGTTGGCATATCACTTTCACATAGACTTCTCTTTTACAAGTAAGTACCCTGAGGTTGAAGTAGTCCTACAAAGAATCAAAGAATTTATTTTTATAGAGAATAGTAAATAGAAATAAGACCTAGTGGTATGTGAAAAGAATTGATGAGAACTTTAGACTAATCTTCACCTAAACTCAGACAAGAGACCTATAGAATGCTATAATATTGAGAAGGATTTAGAAAGCCCAGATGATTTAGAAGAATTGAAAAACTTAGCCATTAAGGAAACAAAGGGGAATAGAGAAATCTAGAACATCATACCCAGTCAGACTGATGGTTCTTACAATCACCCATTGAATTTACACAAAGTCAATATAAGGACCACAAAGAAACCTAAGACAACTATGATGGGAGATTACTCAGATGGTCAAACTAGTCAAGAAATTCAGATTTTGTTGCGAGAATATGAGGATTTGTTCCCAAAGACATTTTCAGAGTTAAAAGGGATTAAAGGAATTATGGGAGAGATGAAAATTGAATTAAAACTAGGATATAAGCCTATGAGGAATATACCATATCACCTTAACCCCAGAGTGAAAGAGAAGTTTAAGAGGGAAATAGACAATATGCTGGAAGATGGACTTATTTTTGCAGTGGAAGAAGAAGAATGGGTCAACCCAATAGTCATCCAGAGAAAGAAAGATACAGAGGATATTCGGGTTTGTGTAGACCACAAAAGCCTTAAATCTACTTGTGTGCATGACCCTTTTCCAACACCTTTTACTAATGAGGTGCTAGAACATGTTGAGGGGAAATAATATTACTCATTTACAAATGGATTTTTGGGGTATCACCAAGTAAGGATTATTGAAGAGGAAAAAAATAAGACCACATTCATAACAAAATGGGGGTCATTTGCATACAATGTGATGGCATTCAGCGTAAAGAATGCTCCTACAGTTTTCTCTAGTATTTTGATAGAAGCTTTCTGAGAATTTATTCACAAGTTTATAGAATTTTATATGGACGATTGGACAATACATGGTCTTCTTAAGGAACACGTAGCATTACTATGTCTGATGTTTGACAGATGTAGGGAATTGTAGATATCGTTGAATCTCAAAAATTGTATCTTATTCGTGCCACATGGAAATTTTTTAGGCCACATAGTATGCTGAGAGGTAGTATTGGTAGACCCAACTAAAGTTGTGATTATTGTGAACATGCCACCACGTACGAGTGCTAAGCAGTTGCACTCCATGCTGGGGCACACATGGTACTATCATAGGTTTATAATAAAATATGAAAATATCACTGCACCTCTGGAAAATCTAGTAAAGAAGGTCGAAGTGTTCCGATGGACCCTAGAATGTGATAAAGTGTTTGAGACCCTAAAGTAGAAGACCAACACATCACCTATTCTGATATTTCCAAATTGGGAAAATGAATTTCAAGTCCACATAGATTCTTTAGGTATTTCCTTGCAAGTTATCTTAGCGAAACCAGGAGATGGAGCCATGGATCATCCTATCTAATTTTTAGGAAGGAAGTTTTCGCAATCTAAGAAAAACTATACAATGATAGAAAGGGAGGGTTTAGATATGATTTACAATTTGTAGGATTTTAGACATTATTTTTTAGGTTCTCATTGTAAGTTCTTTACTGATCATTCTGCATTAAAATATCTAGTTAACAAACTTGTGTTGGAAGGGAGAATTTGTAGATGGTTGCTACTGTTTCAAGAATTTTCTTTTGAAGTGATCATTAATACTGGAAGATGTAACGTAGGGTATGATCACCTGTCTAGATTAGAGTCAGGGGAAAGTGGCGGAGCAGTCGATGATCAACTCCTAGATGTAGACCTGTTCTGGGTTAAGGCCATACTAGAATACCTAGAAGACACAACAATCTTCTTAAGTATAGGAGCCTACCCATAAACATACTCCACAACCCAAAAATTCCATATGGTGGTTAGAGCAGTGGACTATCAATTGATTGCAGGGAAATTGTATAAATTGGGACTGGATAGTATCCTAAGGAGATGTGTCTTGGATCATGAAAGACAAATTATACTATGGGAATGCTAGAGTGGAGTTGTGGGAGGTCATGTGGGAGGAAAGGCCACTGTGCAGGAAGTCCTCCAAGCTATACTATGGTGGGCCATGATCTTCAAGTATGAAAAGGTATATGTTAGATCATGTGATCTTTTTCAAATAGTGGGTAAGCTATCATGGCGAGATGAATTTCCACTTGAACCAGTTCAACCCTTACAATCATTTTAGAAGTGAGTGGTTCAATTCATTGGGATGATCAACCCCACAACTAAGCATTCAAAATCTAGGTATGTTATTGCCAGAAATGACTACCTTACACGTTTGGTTGAGGCATCAACTGTTAAGGATTGTTAAACTAATACTGTTGCTAGGTTCATTTTTGAAAATATTGTCACTCGGTTTGAATTTCCTAGGAGTCTGACCAGTGATATGGGATCTCATTTTATCATTAGTACCATAGAAAAGATTACAACAGAGTTCTTGATCCAACATCATAAAAGTATCCCCTACCACCCACAAGCCAATGGAATAGTAGAGGCATTTAACAAGATTATGGAGAGAGGGTTAACGAAGGTTTGTTGTGAACACAGGGAATATTGGGATAACAGAGTTCCAACAGTACTATGGGATTACAGGAAAACCACAAAGAATCTGCATAAATACACTCCATTTCATCTAGTCTATGGGAAAGAGGTCATGGTTCCTACAGATTTCATTACTCCAAGTTTGTACATTGCACAAATCACACACATGTCGAAGGAAGAATTGGTTACGTAGAGATTCATGGCGTTACAAGAACTTGAAGAGACTAGGTTTTTAGCAGACTTCCATCAGTAAGTTGAGAAATCAAGGTAGAAAGCTTGGCATGAAAAACAAATTAATACTAGATTACTTGCGCAAGGAGACAATGTCCTAATCTATGATATTCGGTACCAGAAGCATCCAGGCAAGTTACACATGCATTGGTTGGGACCATTTATAGTTGTGGAGATACGACATTCTGGAGCAGTCAAACTTGCACAACTGGATGGTATGTTGCGGCAAGGATGGGTGAATGGCGCTCTCCTGAAACTCTATATGTCTCATAACTGAGCTAAATGACTATTTCTCTAGTCTAAAGGTGCATGTATAGTAGTTAGATTTGAGTTTTCTACAATTTTTGTAAATTCAATTAATAAATTCGACATGTGCAGTGTTACGTCACGGTATGTAGTTCATTTATTTTTATTTCTATTTGATACAAAACTGCTTACTCAGCAGCATAGGATCAAAAGCATCATGAAGCTATTAATGGAAGTCATTAAATGTGATGGGGACCCCTTTTTTGGTTGGAGGGAGAGTGAATCTATATGTAATGTGAGACCATGTTCCACACGAACACAGTCCAGTCACAAACTTTATTACTACTACAGTAACTTGTCTAGATTCAGTTAATCCATAAACCTATGATACACGAAGATACCATTGGTATTTTCACTGAGCTTCTCATTCATCAAACAGTAAGGTATGAAATCGGCCACGTCCCTATCCAAATTGCACAGTAAATGCCAGAATTTCCCAATATGATTTACTCCGTTAAACAGTCCCATCGGACAACTCAAATCCAAGTTGCGTCTATAGGTTAATGATGAATAAAAATTATTACTGAACTTTCCAGCTAAACCCAAGTATAATTCTCTAATAACTCGTTGTAGGATGCATTGTTTCCCAGAATGAACTTAGCAATTTATGAATTTTGTAAAGTGAGCAAGCCTGTGTAATCCCTCGACAATTAGTCATGATCCCCAATCCCTGTTTCACTTGTCCAAATTGTTGATAGTTCATAATCACAATTTTGAGAGATATAGGAAGACAAAGCGTCATTTCCAAGGATGCAGTACAAGAGGAGCCCTACAAACCCAAATTTGAGGTCATGGGTGATCTCAAGGGGAAGGTGCTGCAAGTCAATCTCCTCGACCTCGACTTAACAGACCAAGTCTTGTTCGCCCAGATGAACATAGAAATTTTCTCGAGTATCGCTCCAGATGAGTTGGGAGGCATGTAGTTTGTGCCAAAGCCTGAGTTTATTAATATGTTCAAATCAACCATCATGAACCTCAGGGACTTACCAGTGTTCGACATCATTGACAAAGTTGCTAGGTGTACCAATTTCTTGATCAGCCGGGTGTATCACAGATGTCTGTGGCTATATAGGAGATATCCAATCCACGTAGAAGACATCCACCAACTTCGTGGAATGTCCCTCAAGGGAGAGGACATGTCAAAATGGTTCTAGGGTCCCAGCAAGCATGCCAAGATACAGGTGGAGCACATAATGGAAATAGTTTAGGGGAGGCTTGCTGAAGCCTGGCCGAAAATACGAAAGTCGCATCCCAACTACCAGAATCCAGTGATGCATGAGAGTCGAAGCATCAGATCGAATTAATCCAAGGAGAATGGTCACAGTTGGCCATTCATGCAGACTGTCTGGAAGTGCAGTTGTGGTAGAGTTAGCAAGAAGCAGAGAAACAACCTTGAAATATACGGGAGTAGATGGAGAAAATAGTGCTAGAAGGAAACAATTCTCGAGCAAAACTACAAAAGTGCACAACTGAGTGCACATAGATATTCTAAGAAGTCAATGATTGGATGGGAATTATCACTAGGTGCAACCAGACTCTGGAGGGCGTGTGTGCTGGAATCCAATTGTTGAATGAAGAAGTAGGTGACTATAGATCCGTTGGAGCAACAACAAAATTTCGAGCAAATTCAACAAGTGGATAATGAGTTGAATGCTTCATTTGAGGCACAATCCATAACCAAGAAGGAGTTGTGAAACTTTTGACTATCATTCAGATAGTATACATGCAAATGCATCAGGTGGATGCAACAATATATTTTGAATGGAACTCTTTGGTTGCATCCAATCCCAAAGGATTTATCACAAATGTGACCCAAAAGGTCATCGTTGAGGCCTCACTCCTTGTTAGGAAATGGAAGGATAAAGTTGGGAGCTTTTAGGAAGTCAAGAAGTGGGCCTTAGAGTTGGTCTCAGAGTTGGGCCCTTTGTTTGAAGAGGAGGAGAAAGAGAAATCACAATCAAAAGAGGAAAGGAAAGAGGAAAAGGAGGACAAGGGAAAGCAACAATTACTCCTAGAATCTGCGAAAGAGCCTAGTACTTGAATCGAGGGTGAGTCAAGGCTTGTGGTCGGAGCCTATTGGGCCCTTCATTTNAATGTGACCCAAAAGTTCATCGTTGAGGCCTCACTCCTTGTTAGGAAATGGAAGGATAAAGTTGGGAGCTTTTAGGAAGTCAAGAAGTGGGCCTTAGAGTTGGTCTCAGAGTTGGGCCCTTTGTTTGAAGAGGAGGAGAAAGATAAATCACAATCAAAAGAGGAAAGGAAAGAGGAAAAGGAGGACAAGGGAAAGCAACAATTACTCCTAGAATCTGCGAAAGAGCCTAGTACTTGAATCGAGGGTGAGTCAAGGCTTGTGGTCGGAGCCTATTGGGCCCTTCATTTTGATTGGAAGATGCACAAGAAGGACTATAGTCCTAGTTTTGGTTTAGCACGAGTTGTGCAAGATATAGAGGAAGCTGGATAGTGGAGCAAGGAAAAGTAACAAAAATTGGCTCGTAAAAGGACAGCGCAACGCTTGCAAGGAAAAATAAGTTACAACAGAACAAGAAAGTATGTGTTCCCAAAGCCAAAAGATCCCAATTAGTTTAGATATATGTGATGTATACGATTGTAAAAGGGGTTTTGGGGTTCACTCTCTCAGCTATGGGTTCTTTCTCTTGATATGTTGAGTTTTGTTGTTGCTAAGAAATTATTGTACGTGTAATCTATATTTGGTTCTGGGTAGATAGAGCTCGATGACATCATTCCAGAGACATAATTCTATAACAGAGTATTACGTTGTACCTTTGAGGTTGTAGCTGAGAGTTCTAATGTTAATATATGAAGAATGACCCCAAATTTTGAAATATAATGTGTCATACCATGTTTATGCGCATGCATTGTATCTTTACAATACTCCTTTGTGTTTGGTAAGATCCATATGATGTTTTTGTGTATGAATTCTTCTCGCAACTTAAGTATCTTTAGTTCCTATATGTATGAGCTCCGATCTATTTTTTAGTTACCCAGTCTCACACAAGATCATGGTGAATCTTGAAGGTTCTGGGAACCCATCTAAGTATTCTCCTTGCCCTTCCCTATATTTCTATCTTGGTTGCACTCTGGGTGAGACTTATTTTCTTTAGAGGAGATGAAAATGCTAGCTCTCTAGCCTACATGGTACCTTTTGTTGGTAACCTAAGAAGGACCCTGGTCTGATCAATTCTACACCAACAATGATCATATAAGCATTTTTCTCTCCTTATAGTTTTGTCCATAGTTTTAGGATCATCATACTCGATCTTGTCATTGATGGAAGATGGCATCCCACTCAGATACCTTTGAATCTTAACTGTCTCATCCTTAATGAAGGGGACATACTTCAACAACTCCATGAATCTTCTTTCATACTCATCAATGGACATACTTCCCAACTTGAGTTCAAATAAATCTTTCATTTTCATTTCATAATACCTTTTAGTTAAGTACTTCTTTTCAAAATGTCTCTTGAATTACCTCTATGTAACATTATTCTCTAACATGATGTACTTGCACAATTTGATACCAACATATGGATGCCTTCCCTTTAAGTTGGTATATGACAATTCTTCCCCCTGCATGAGAAGAATAGTTCTGTAGTTGGAAATATTTCCTCATGCCCAACAACCATGCCTCATCATCTTCATCTTTCTTGTTGTCTCCATCAAAAGTAGGAGGTTTGATTTTCTTCATTTCACCCTTCATTTCATCCACTTCATATCTCCTATTCTTTCTGGTAGGATATGGACTTGAACTTCTGTGCTCCATCCTTTTGGAATTCATTTGGGAGTGTTGGTGATTTCTGCTACCACTTCTTCCTCTTCTTTCCACATCAGGGGTCTCATAATTCTTTGATTTGCTGGAGCCATCTCCTTATCCAATTTATGGTCGATTTTTTCCAATCTTCACATCAGCTTCATATCGAAGTCTCCTTGTTTCTCCTTGGCTCTCATAATCCTTTTGTTATCTTCCTGGTGCATTTGGACATATTTTTGAAAATTCTTAATGATTTTCCTCATGTTCACTTCCTTATCTATTTCTTCTCCATGTCCATTGGAGTTTGTTCTGTCAACTCACAAGTGGAGATCCATTCCTCTAACTTCATTCTATGAACTGTAAGCATCATGTGCCTCCTCCATTTGTTTGTACCGAGGAGCAATTCAGTTCGGTTCTGTCAATTGTTAACTCTGCAAAATGTGCAGTCAGCCGAATGTTTTGTCAGGCTATCAGCCTTTAACAATTTTCCACAGGAACTTAAACAATATGATTAAAAATAAATAATATCAGACTCCATTTTCGGTGGGTCTACGCCGATCAAGAATCCCCATGATTCTATCTCTAAGCATTGTTATATTCTGCAACAATTCACTATTTGGCGCTAAGACCTTTTATTCATTCCTTAAGTTGTATGTGACCATGGCTGGGACCAAGTGCTAAACCAAAAGTCTCTTACTCTGTGCTTTGGATTTTCAGGCTTCAAGTATTTCTAAGGCCTTCAATTCCATAAACCTCCAGAGTGACAACTCTCCAGAGTGTTAGATCTTCTGACGCACATACTCTACTATCAATGGTTATGATGACTCTGACACTTCAACCTTCGAAAGTTCTCAACCCATGCAACCCCACTTTCCCCCAAAGTGGTTATCCTTCACAGTTTCTTAACTCACTAACATGTGACACACATCCCATGTGTCCATGTCATCCTTGGTGATGTCATCGGGCCATGTTGCTTCAAGACTTCGAAAGTCCATGACTTCGAGACTTCGAAATATTTTACTCTTGCATTCCTCAAATACATTGAACTTCTGAATTTCTGATTCTACTTTACATTATGGGGTCCACATGGTACAAATGTCAACAATTAAGGTGGTGGCACATGGCCCCACGTGTAGGATTTCTTTTGGTCCAACAAAGTTGTCAAATTTCCATTTCGACTGACACATGGTASGATTAAGGAAGTCCATGTCACCCTRGGTGACATCATCATGCTACGTCACTTCAGGACTTCAGGCTTTGGGACATTGGAAGGATTCACCTTATCACACCTCATTTCTTCCAAAGTGTCGAGCTCTCGAATACGTTGATCTTCTGTTGCACCTTAAGCCTTTCTCTTGGCTTTATCTACGACTCTGATCTGACTTAGGCCAATCCAATAGTCCAACACTTTTCCCTATATCTATGGTGTATATCCTCTTTGTAACTTCATAACTTTGGTCTTCAACCTCTTTTTCTTATAACAGATAAATTTTTCTTAATTCGCGAAGTTTGAAGGAAGTAGGGGTTTAAATTTTCTACACTTTCTCTAGATCTAACAACTGTGAAGGGTCTTCCTTCTCCCAAATAGATCCTACAACCCAAATTTCAATCCTCATTTCCCAACACAATGGTTTTTGTAGATTCGTTGTCTGTTTCCATTCCATTAATAGTTATACCTCCTGAGCTTCATAACACGACCAAGGTATTCTCTTGGAACCCAGAGACGGTCTGTACCTCAAATTTTGTCCCATTCGACAACAACCCACTCTGAAATCTTGTCTCGTTAACCACTAACATGGCCCATCCAGGCACAGTGTCAAAACCATTGTTCTGATACCAATTCATAATGTCCTTGGCCATCGAGCTCTATCAGGTAACGCTACCCAAACAACCTTATATTTTCCAACTAGCTCTTATACTAATTTGTAGCGTCCCCAGTCATCGACCTCTGTTGGGTAACGCTAGCCAAACAACCTTACCTTTTCCAACTAGATCTGATACTAAATTGTAACCTTCCCGGCCTTAGATTGAGAATCTAGGAAACATTACCTCGAAAACTAACATGCTCGAGCATACACACATATATATATGGATATATTTCTAATGAAATTTTAACTAGACATTAACATTCTGTACATACACATATTCTTGCGGAAGCGAAAATAACACAGACCAATATTTAATGGATGATTTACATTATGCTATCACATAACTTAATGTAGAAATAAGAGTAAAAGCATACATGCAGTAATCACAGACAAAACCATAGATATAACAATATTTACAAATACACAACATGTAAATGAATAGATAAATGGGTACTTATCTTTTAATTGAGGCCCACCAATTATGTGTAGACCTTCCACAAACCTCCCATCCTTAGACCACACTACTCATCATGCTCAGTAGTGGGTCACCCTCGAGCTGGGACTAAACTCTACTGGGAAAAGGATTCCTATGCTTGGCAAGGACAACAGGGAAGTCGCATAGAACAACAGGAAGGATTTTATCCCAGGAGCCACTTACGCCCACAACCCACAAACCCTCATTCCCCACATGCATGTTCCACCCCATGAGGGTACACCTCCCTTTCCTTGGTCTTCAACAACAAGTCGAACCAGAAGTCTCAGAGTACTTTAGCTACTACGAGATTCCCTCTAAGAGAACTCACTTCCCCAACAAACTCTCTCACATGGGGAGAGTTTCTCATAGGCCTGGCAACCTTCTTCTTCAATTAATCTCTTAATTCAAATAGACATGGGTTATGTCAACAACATAATTCAGATAACGCACAGGTGATGGTAACAACTGAAAATGGGTAGGGACACAAAATATGGAAGCAATCGAAGCTCATCTAAGGAACTGCATTGGCAGCAACATCCAACCGCTAAGACACAACATGGGCTCAGGAAAATACAGTTGCATCGAACTTTCCAAGAAATACACAGGACAACTCAAGTATATCTACAGGTTACAATGGCATGTACCTCAGGTGGGAGTATGGATGACTTCCAGAGTGGTGACCATTGCAAGAGTACATACCGAATCGTGAAGGATGGTGAGAATTGTGAGAATGGTGAGAATCATGAGAATGGTGAGAATGGTTAGGGAAACCCCCAATAAGCTCAAATTCCCACCTAAAACCAACATGCGCCTAGGTTGACACATGTCTCCCTAAAGTTGCATGAGCTCCACTTAACACTCGTACCCTTTCCCTGGGAACTTAGGACAACACGGTTAAGTGAAACCTTAGCCTTTAGGAAATAATAAAATACTATTCCTTTAGAGGTAAGCCCTCTAGATTAGCCCCTATTCCTAGACACTTAGCCCCTTCCCTACCTAGTGGAGCTTAGTCTCGCATAACTCTTTCTTTGTGTAGGGTATACACAAAATGATGTATTTTTTATTAATGATGTGGGTATTTACATATACAAAAATCAGGCTCATTGGCCTTAACATCTCTCTCACCAGTCTAATAAACACATAAGTCTCTTAGCTTATAACCACTTGGCTCACCAGCCTATAAACATAATTACAATTCAGTAGGGGCTTGGCCTTAAGGTGTTACAATGAAAATGGCGATAATTATCATGTGAACATTACCAATGTGTTTGTTTTGATCACATGTACTTCACCTGTGAAAAAAACATGTGTTAGTGGATTTCAACTGGGGTGTGCTGGTGCATCAACCAATTTTGAATGGAGGTGGCTTATGTATTGGTGAAGAAATCATTAGCGCACCAATGTGGAGGTGGAAGAAATGTTGCATGCATCAATATGTTATGTATTAGCATAGGAATAGGGAGCTCATTGA
>SNQJ01S0118700.1:14175-38558 GCA_010110895.2 Picea sitchensis
CAAAAAAGAAATGGGAAGTGATCACCATGGATTTCATCATAGTATTACCCAAAACGAAGAAGCAACATGATTCAATCATGGTGGTGGTTGAAAAATTAATAAAGGTTGCTCATTTTGTGCCTATGAAGACAACACATACAACGACTAATATTGCAGAAATTTTCATGAAGGAAATTGCTAGTTTGCATGGTACACCTAGGACAATTGTCTCAGACAGAGATACAAAGTTTACCTCTAATTTTTGGAGCAGATTGTTTAAAGGATTTGGTACAAATCTAAACTTTAGCACAACATATCATCCCTAGAAAAATGGGCAAACAAAGAGAGTCAATCGAATAATTGAAGATATGTTGAGAATGTATGTGATGGATAAGCCATCTAAGTGGGAAGATTACATAAACTTGGTTGATTTTGCATATAATAATGGGTATCAAGCTTCATTAAGATTGAGCCCATTTGAAGCCCTGTATTGTAGGAAATGTGATACTCCAGTAAGCTGGGATAATCCAGTAGATAGAGTGGTACTTGGGCTAGAGTTGCTCAAGGACATGGAAGACCGGGTGGTTAAGATCAAGCAGAATCTAAAGGCAGCTTTGGATAGACAAAAATTTTATGTAGACAAGAACAAGACAGATAGAGAATTTAAAGTAGGGGAGCATGTTCTTTTGAAAGTGAATCCCAAGAAAATCTCTTTGAAATATTGAACATAATAGGACAAATTGAATACATGCTTGCATTGCCTACTTCCATTAATGTGCATAATGTATTTCATGTCTCTTTACTAAAGAAATATGTACATGATCCTAACCATGTTATTGATTGGCATCTGATTCAAGTAGAGATAGAGGGATATTTTCAGGTTCAGTTAGTGCGGGTATTGGACAGAAAAGTCAAAATGCTCTGAAATTGAGTTATAGTGCTAGTAAAAGTTCAATGGACCTGCTACGGTCCTGAAGATGATACCTATGAGCATGAAGATGCCATGCAGGTAGAGTACCCACTATGTTTTGAATAAATTTGAGATTTTGATCTCTATGTTGTATATGCACTGAGGATAGTGCCAAAATAAGGGGGAGGGGATGTAACACCCCAGGCTTTGAACCCCCATTTTTAAATAATGTATTGTTACAATTCTAAGAGACTAGGGTGCCCAAACAATTATTAAAATGCCAATGTGCCCAAGACATGTAATTTTTTTAGCATTATTAATAATAAATACATGGTTGGTTGCTAGACGGATAAGGACTAGAGTTATAGGGGGATATGATTCCACAAGAGAGGGGGCTTGAGGAGATAAATGTTTATTCCTATGTTAATTACCCTTTTTGTCTAAGGGAGGGGATCAGTTACATGATCTTCTTGGGGAAGGCCAGGAGGTTCTTGATTCCCCATGAAAATACTTAAACCCATCCCTGGTTTGATTGTGGGGTTGGTCGTCGACTCATCCGCTCCTCCACTTCTACATTCATACCATTATTTTCCCTCACACACTTTCATGCACCCACTTACCCATTCATTGATCCATCCTCATATGTTTCTTGGCTTGGGAAAGGGGAACCGAACCGCTGAAGAATTAGCCACGGTATGGTTGGTTGTAGTGGTCATTGGTGTGATTCAGTCGTGACTTGAGGTGTGCATGTCTGAGATGTGTTGGCCTGTGTCCATCATTTATCATAGTTGGGAGTCTTGAGAGTCCCAACATTGAGATTATGGATCAGTTACGTTGGAGACCAAATAATGAGAAGGATTTCCTGAGGGACTGTGTTCCAGAGAAGGGTGGATGTTCGTTCTCTCGGGTGGTGCAATCTTGGTAGAAGAGAGTTGGGTACTTGGATTGTTGTGAGATAAGGGAAGCCTATGATATATTGGGTGATGACTGGTTTGGGAAGCCAGGTAACACTATAGAAACATCCTTGTCGATTCATAGCCATGGCTCATGGGTGACATTGTTGTTGAGATTTGGAACAATAGTGTCTACGGTTGGGTGGAACGTCCTTGGTCTGAAACCAGTTGGTGTCATCTTTCATAAAGATAAGTGCTCTCTGTTATGGTATCATTTTCATGTATATTAATGTATTTATGTTGTATATTTAATTATCATTTAATTGAATCTTTAGACTATGCATGCTTGTTGACTACTATTGTGCATGTCGTTAAAGTATTTCCTTTTATGCATCCTTAAATTTTAAAAAGGTATAGATAAGAGAAAGAATTCCAAGGGTCGGCTTGAAGGTAGCATACCTGGCCTGTGGGTGGTTGTGTATGTTACAGAAATTATGGCTAAGGAGACAGAGTTGTAAGCCAAAGGTACTGCTATGGATGGTTTTTCCTGTACGCCCATGATAATCTGAGCTTGCGTTTGATAGTAGAATACATGCATAGTCTGGCATAAGGCTGCACAGACATAAAGCTTTGAATGAGATGACCAGATCACACTCTTGGAAATTGTGGACTGATCTAATTATAAATAAATCAGTTTGAGATTTTATAAAGGGGGGGGTTTAGAGGCTCGAGATCCGAGAGATTTTAGGGAGAAGGGATCTATATTTTTTCAGTTTGGAGGCTTGAGGGCTTAGATTGTAAATATTATGTTATTGAATATTCCCTTGAGTTGTTTTTATCAGACTGTATTCTTAGTTTACATGTTTTTTTGTTTTTCTTGTCTGGATGTATTCTCTCTAATCTATGTATTCCTAAGGCGATAGAGAATTTGTTGTCATCATGCCCATCTTTCATGGTTCAGTAGACATTTTTTTTTTCTCATCTAGATGTGATCTCTCTTATCTACGGATTACTGAGGCGGTACAAAATTTGTTATCATCGTGCCCATCTTTCATGGTTCATCACTCATACATTTTTTGTTGCTTTATTCTTGTCTGGATGTAATATCTCTGATCTATGGATTCCTAAGGTGATAGAGAATCTATTGTCATCATGCCCATATTTCAGGTTTCATCACTCAGACACTTGTTTTTTTTTTATTCTCATTTGGAGGTGAAATATTTGATCTATGGATTCCTGAGGCGGTGGAGGATTTGTTGTCATCTTTCCCATGTTTCATCGTTTATCACACAGACACATTCTATCCTCTTTCTCCTCATAACCACATAAATCCTTTTGTCTGATAGGAAGTTTAGATGGCTTCATTATTCACGATACTTATGACTCCATAACCCAATGGTACAGAACTAATCTGAAGCTACCTATGTCATATTTTCCTCTCTCTACAGTCTTACTGATCCACCTACTCAAACCATTCAATACATTTACATTTTGATGGGTACTGGGCTTATCTTCTTTCAATCTGAGGGTGACTCTCAGTGCTAATCATATTTTCTAATTATGTTACACAAATGATGTAGACAGAATATCTTGTTTTAGGAAATCCTATATAACCTCCTTTAATGTCTTCTTTTCATTCTTCATGTCAAACTTCTTATGCGGTTTGGTATTCTTATTTACCCATTGGTGTGGTGATGGATATTGTCTCACTACATCAGTTCCTACTTTAACACCTCCTCATGTGACTATGTTGATATTTCTGCCATCATCCCTAGCCTATGCAAAGATCCACTGCACATTCTGGTTTTTTTGGTTCCTCTTTTCTTGAATTTTCCCAAAATTGTTGGGAATTCCTCTATATCATGGTCTATTGCATGACACTACATACATGTTGCAGGTGGAAGTGGAAATTCCCTTGCATAATGTTCTCATTGTTGGAATTTTTTGCACACTACTAGACCTCTACCTCTTCCAAATCCTCCCCTACCTCATCCTCCACCTCTATAACCAGTTTGATCTCCTCATGGTGCGTTGTACTGAGGTACCTGATTATATTGCATGGGGTTATACTGTGTTTGCACATTATTATATTATGGCTGTGCAATGTTATACTGTTGCTATACAGTGTCGTATGGAGGTGGTATTTTGTTAAATTGAGGTGCATATTTACCTGCCATCATTTATTCATGCACCATATATGTGTCTAAAGTTCTTTCCCTCATCAGGTCCATTGTCCTACAATATTTATCATCATGACCCACTGATTTGAAAAAAAATGTAGTATGAATTCTTGGGTATTTTCTGATACTTCTACATCATGGAACAATAATATGGATCATTCCCATGTGTCTTACAAATATAACACCATGGTACTCCTATTGGAAAAGGGTTCAGTACATAATTTTTCCATGTACTACATGAACGTTGGACATTCATTCTTGTGGTGTCCTTCTATCATGCATGTGGTACACCAAACAACTTCTCTTTTCTCTTTCCCCTTATTCTGGTTCAATTGGAATGTAATATTCTTCATATCCTCCTTCAACTCCTCTATTGTTGTATCTGTCTTCTCATATTGGTTCTCTTCTAGCTGTAAGGATGCCTGTAGAGCATCTTCCTAAGTTTGGAACTTCTGTTGTCTCAAGGGGTATTTCAAATGTGGTAAAAATGAGTTCACAAAGAGATGTCTATGATGTACTTCAACCGTTTGAACATCTAATCAATATCCCAAACAAAATCACCTGGTTTCTATCTTATTTCAATCATCTCATTCATGTACTGATATTCTGAACTAGGCTTCTGAAATTCATTTATCAGTAGCTTCTTGACATTTGTAATCGTCCTTGTTGCTCCTAGTGGACTATTTATGGCTAGGATCATATACTAGTCCAGTGTGTGATCTCTGAGTGTGATATCTAACTGCGCAAGTTTTGTATCCTCATCCATGATCTGTTTTTCTTCCCAAATCTTCTCACAGATGAATAAGCACTTTTCAAGGTCCTCTGATGCCTCTCCTTTAAATTTTGGTAACCTGATTGTGGGATCATGTACTACCATATTAAACTATGATGAACTACTACCTCCACATGATGTAGATACTTGACTACTACTTCTTGAACTAGCTCCTCCAGTTTCTTCTCTTTGATTGTATGTACTTCCTACTGGCTTTCTTCCACTAAAATTTGGTTGTCTAAATGGTGGTGTTCTTTCTGGTTTATTATTCACACATGGGGTTATGGCTTCCACATTGACACTGAGATGGATAGGAGTTATTACTTTTGTTCCCTCCCTTGGACTTCTTGTCTTCCTTTCATATGTTGTGCACAGGATTTCCTCATTTTTATCCATATCCCAAAGATCCTCTACCTCTTCTTTATCATTTTCCAAGCCCTCTCTATATGTTATGGTTGTCTTCTTATTATTCATCTTATATCGGTAGGGTACTACACTACATGTCTTTCACTTATTTATGTGACATGATTGATTTGATCTTCCTCCATCATGATTCAATCCATGGCCTCCTCCTTATTTCCCTTATCCATCTCTTCCTCAATCTCTCCATCGCTTGTTAATTCTTCCCCCCCTCCCCCATGTATGCAGGGAAGTTTAGTTGTTTGATTTCATAGTCATCACATCGTTGTTATACAGTAAAATCTTGATTGAAGTATATAAGGATATTATATACCTACCTCTAGGTCCTTGTAGAAACTCTTTATCTTCTTCTATGTAAGACTTTGCAGTATCTATTGCAAATTTTTTGATAAACCCTACAACAATATTGTCTAACCCGAAATCTACTACGTGTGTGAATTTGTTGTTAACTTGTTGTAACTTTGTGATCTCCACAATATTCCACTCGAGTTGTTTGATTCGATTTGTAGGGTGGTTGTCTTTTAACATTAATAGCCACTCTTACAATACATGCAGGAAATCACCGAAAAATACCTCATGCAGGTCACTAAACACGTACTTATCCATATATTTGCATGGTGTTAACTTAGGGTTTCGATTATATTTTTGCGCAAACTCAAGCTCCTTTTTCTTCAACCATATTTTTATCTCTTCCTTCATTCGATTCCATGGTCAGAAAATTTCCCTTTTATACCTTCATTCTCAACATTCTTCTTCTATGGATCACATTACTCAATCTCATGCAGTTCTAGCTGGCAATGGAACCATTTGTTGGTTATTACTCTTTCTATCTACTTCTTGGTTGACCTAGGTTCATATTTGAATAGGTTTCCAACAAAACCCACTAAAACTATCGGCCCTCCTAGTAAACTAGAAGGAAATGCAACACATGGAATGTACTGCCTAGTCTCACCCAAGATAGTTCTATTGGAGACTGCAAATCTCAAGTGATCGCAGTCCAAGAATGAGTAGGGATCTGGGATTGTATTGGATCTTTCTCAAGCCTTAAACAGATTACTCAATCTACTCTTCTTAAGATCCATTCATCTGTGATGTTGATACATGCATTCTAATAGATCTAACTGACCATATATTTGTAAATCAATCATTAATAGGAATTAATATGATCAATCGTTAGCATAAAGTAAACAAACATTCAATCATCACACAACACACAAGTTTCACCATGGTTCACCCCCTCCTTAGCTATGTCCACAAAGATCTTTCTTCTTAGGCTCTTTATTATTTTTTTTGTAATAAATGGTCCTCCACACACTAAAATTTCGATCATATAATCATGAACACAGTTCCACAACCCCTGTGAGGCAGACTAGATCACACCAAGCTCCTCAGGTTGTGATCTAACTTCAATATCTCACTACTTTACTCTTCTACAACTCAACAACTTACAAAATCGTATCACAATAGCTCACAACCTGAATTAATACTAACAAACACCCATTCTTTGAACAACAATACTCATTAATCGACAGAACCCTGACCTAGACCTCCTAGGTTCCTATTTATATTGTTTTACAAGTTCATTGGTCATTACAATATCTTTCCAAAACCCTAACCCTAACATGGTTATGGTTTCCTTCCAGTGCTCCTTTCATGCTTTTGACTGTTGCATGCAACTTTCCCCCACACATGTTGCTTTTCCTGCCAGTTGTTCTTCTCCAAAAATGGGTTTTATCCTCCAAAAATAGGTATTTCCTCAAAATAGGCTTGCGCCCAATAATAAACCAGACCAATAAGACTTCTCAACCCTCATTGATCAATCATTCACTCTTAATGGCAGACCATTTATGACACTCTATCCTTCACAATATGAAATTCCTTAAAATACTCAATCACAATTTGATCTTGATAATGTTATTTTTGATGACTACTTGCCCATTCTAGAATTGAATGTGAGTGCTAACCCATTATTCATTGGTATTTCATGGACTGAAATTTCTTACCGTTATGCACAAATGTTAACAATAGGAAATACAATGTGTGCAACCTATAACGATTTCCCGAATCTCTATGAAGAGATCATGTCGAATGTACATCCCATCACCACACAATGCATAGGAAACATCGAGTTGATACAGTAAATGTCATCATCTCAAACTAATCTAGAACTATCTGTTAATCCCCAAGAGAAAATACATCAATCATCCTTGGACACTATCTCAATTCTCCAACAATATTCATGTGATTTAGTTGATGTCATAGGAGAGGGGGAGTTATCTTTCACTCAATATTTCCCTCGAACAATATGCCATGATCTCTCATCTTTGTATGCATGGTATGTGAATTATGGACCTAGGGAAATTTTTATCGAAAATGAAGCACTCCAATTCCAACCGATAATTATGTTTGATGCTCATTGTCTTACTTTGACCCCTGGGATGAACGATGCCACTGATTCCAAGACTCTCACACAAGATAAATTGCACAAAAATTCCATTTGTGACTCTCGCCAAGTACGTCATTCACTTTTTAATTTATCCCAACAATCATATGGTGATCATTGTATGTGCTATGACAAAATTGAGTCGTGGTAGGAGGAATATTAAATATATGCATGTACCGTGAATCATGACACCGCTAAATTTAACATGCTAAGTGGAGACTTTTTTGAATCAATTCTTCCTATCTTTCATCTCTCATTACTTAATTATTTGCAATTGTCCTTCAATGTTTGGAGTTACTTTATTGGCTTCACTAGCACTATGCTCTCACCTAGATTACTTTCATCCTGTGCGGGGTAGGTTAGAAATAACATTAGCGTATTTTTCCCTTTTTTTCTACCTGCATAGCTTAGATGTTTTCCTTTGTTTTCATTTGAATAACGTAGATATGAACTTGTCTTTGTTTCTTCAATAAATACCACTAACTTCTTAATAGCTTAGTTTGTAGTTTGTGATGGTTTCTTTAGTTTAAATTTATTGTCTTTAAAGGTTTTTTCTTTTTCATTTGACGCTTTTTGTTTTCTATGACTAAAAGCTTGGCTTAACCTTGGTTTCCATCCATCTTCTTGAGGAAACCATGTGAAGGAATTCTCTGAGAGGTTTGATTTTCAAAATTCACTTGTTTCAATAGCATTTACTCTAACATTGAGATTTAGACAACAGGTTAAACCAATAGGTTGAAAGAATATATGTTGAGGAATACTAGACAAATGGAACAAGACAAGAACCTTGCTAAGTGAATTACATGGGTTGCTCGCATCCTTACTTAAGATGGTTTTTAACAACAAAAATTCATTGAAGTGCTTGTTTCTCTATAACAAAGGGTATTCCTGACACTTTATGGTGCATTTACCTATTTCCTAGTATTAAAATATATTTTCAATCATGGAGAAAGTAATGGTGTACTTCACATCTAACATACGCCTCAAGGAACAGGTTATCAAGTTTAGGTCTCCATCTGATCTACCTCAAGTCATATCCAATATAAAGGATACCGATTAGTCAAATGGCTCTTGAGCACAACTCTTTAGGGAATAACTATTAATCTTCATAGATGCATTCATTTGTTTCCCAAAGGGAAGAACTTCAAATAGATTTTGATCATGGAAAGATATATCTGCTTGATAGGAAGGATAAGAGTTGAATAAGACACATGTATGAAAATGATTTGTATTGATTATGCATAATCAGAAATATGGATCATAAGTGTTAGGGTTGGAGGAAGTGGAGAAGAAGTGAATATTTCACAAGGAAAAAGAAAATAAATATGATGGACAACAAAGTGGAATTCTGGAAAATCATTACCACTGAAGCATAAGCCTCCAAAATTGAATTGGAAGTCTTCAGAAAATAGGGATGAAGAATGAAATTCTCAGTTAATGTTAACACCAAATCTCATCTGAATGAAACAACATGAGTCTTAACTTTCACATGGATTGTTCTTATCAATAGGTTGCAAATATTCTTACTGGTTGGAATCCATGAATATCCTTGAAGATTCTAGACACATTCAATCTATGGCCTCTTTCTTAATCCTTTTTTTTTTTTTTCCTAGCATGCCTTTGATCATCATTTAGCCAAATTTTAATTTTTCAGTGGCAACAAGGTTTTTGGATGAGTTCATATAGTAATTCCAAACTTCTCTTCTCATTATGTCAAAGAAATTTGTTTCTTAATTTTTTTTGTGTTATGATGTATGATTTTATCTAATGACATACAATCATATCACCTTCATCTATATTTTATAGGAATCCACTTCACACTAGAAAAGGAATGAATCAACTTGCATCTCTTTCCTAGATCATGACCAAAATTATGGGTTTTTATTTGAATATGAATCAAAACTATCTGGGGATGTTAGAGCCAGCAGGTTAAATATGGTGATCCTTATTGGTTAATCAATGGTCATCCTTGGATATTGGTTGGAAATAATATCCTATGTAATGGAGGAACCATCAATAAAATAAGTATATGCTCATGTGAAAGTTCAATTTTCAAAGTATAAATGTTAAAAACCAAAAGGGATATCTCTATGTAGCTAAGTGCATGTACAAATAAATGTAATGGTTGGTGAATCATCCTCTATCGGGATAAAAATTCCACCACTTTCCCCATCCACCAAATGATAAGAATGCACTAAATAAGCTAGGAAGGAATGGAAGGAAAGTTTGACCAGACTAGAGGACATGTGAATATTATCTTAAGTTGGGGCTATAGATGCTTGTTAGCTGATGAGAATTATTTGGCGTCATTGGTGACTCCATCAGGGTTATGGACACTTGTGGGAAGTGGAGAAACACATGTGAGATATATATTTATATGCACATGGTGAAAAATATGTATTTATTTCAAACATATATCACCTTCATGACAAAGATACCAACTGGATTGTGATGCAGGTTTAAAAAAAAAATTACACCATCATTTCATCCTCTATCTATGTGAGGCAGAGATCTCTAGCCGATATGAAAGCATCACTACTAAACCCACCATGATGGAATCTTTATAGTAACCGTTCCACATTATTTCTGTAATTTCTGGTCTTAAAAGTAATTTTATGACCCTCTACATTTTTTTCTTATCAATTATGAAATGCAGCAAGATTTTGGATTCACCCGATTATTAAGCCATTTTTTGTGCCCTCACAAAAACCTCCCAATTTTATTGTCTTAACATCTCTCAAAGAAAATAAATTGGTCTCCCCTCCAATTCTTCCTACTATGACCCTCGCACTCTCTCTCTCTCTCTTGTTTAGTAGTAATCCCAACTCTTTTCCTCACTCTCTCTCACATTATCATTTGTGGTTCCTCTCCCTATCTCTTCTACGCAATGATCCTAACTTCAATGAGCTCCCTATTCCTATGCTAATACATAACATATTGATGCATGCAACATTTCTTCCACCTCCACATTGTTGCGCTAATGATTTCTTCACCAATACATAAGCCACCTCCATTCAAAATTGGATGATGCGCCAACACACCCCAGTTGAACTCCACTAATGCATGTTTTCCGCAGGTGAAATTACATGTGATCAAACAAACATTGTTAATGTTCGCAAATAATTATAATAATTTCATTTCTTAACACCTTAAGGAAAAACCCCTCTTGAATTGTAATTATGTTTATAGAATTTGTGGTGGGCAAGTGATGGTTATAAGCTAAGAGACTTATGTGTTTATTAGGCTGGTGAGAGAGATGTTAGGAGCCAATGAGCCTGATTTTTGTATATGTAAAATACTCACATCATTAATAAAAATACATCATGCAGTAATACCCTACCACGAAGAAAGAGTATGGTGGACTGAGCTCCACTAGGTAGGGGAAGGGAGTGGTGTCTAGGAATAGGGGCTAATCTAGAGGGCTTACCTCTAAAGGAATAGTATTTTATTATTTCCTAAAGAACAGGTTCCCTTAGCAGGTGTTGTCTAAGTTCGAGGAGATACGAGGGAGTGTTGTGAGTGGAGCTCATGCAACTTTAGGGGAAATGTGTCAACCTAAGAAGCATGTTGGTTTTAGGTGGGAATTTGAGCTTATTGGGGGTTTCCCTAACCATTCTCACCATTCTCATGATTCTCACCATTCTCACAATTCTCACCATCCTTCACGATTCGGTATGTACTCTTGCAATGGTCACCACTCTGGAAGTAATCCATACTCCCCACTGATGCACACACAATTGTAACCTATAGATATACTTGAGTTGTCTTGTGTATTTCTTGGAAAGTTGATGCAAGCTGTATTTTTCTGAGCCCATGTTGTGTCTTAACGGTTGGATGTTGCTTGCAGTTCCTTAGATGAGCTTCGATTGCTTCCATATTTTGTGTCCCTACCCATTTTCAGTTGTTACCATCACTGTTGTTATAAGATTATGTTGTTGACATAGCCATGTCTATTGAATTAGAATTAGTGAAGCAGGTTGCGAGGCCTATGAGAAACTCTCCCATGTGAGAGTTTGTTGGGGAAGTGAAGTTCTCTTAAGGGGAATCGTAGTAGCTAAAGGAGTACTCTGAGACTTAAAGTTCGACTTGTTGTTGGGAATAAAGGAAAGGAGGTGATACCCTCATGGGGTCGTTTATGCATGTGTGGGAATGAGGGTTTGTGGGTTGTGGTCATAAGTGGCTCACTGGATAGAATCCTTCTGTTGTTCTATCTGACTTCATTGTCGCACCAAGCATAGGAATCCTTTTCAGTAGAGTTTAGTCCCGGCTGGGGGTGACTAGGCATGATGAGTAGTGTGGTCTAAGGATGGAGAGGGTTTGTGGAAGGTCTACACATGGTGAGGTGGAGCCTCAATTAAAAGAAAAGTACCCATTTATCTATTCATTTTATGTTGTGTATTTGTAAATATTGTTATATCTATGGTTTTGTCAGTGATTGTTGCATGTATGCCTTTACTCTTCTACATTAAAGTTATAGTATCGTATTAAATCATCGTATCTAGTGCGTGTTATTGTCAGTTTCGCAAGAATATGTGTATGTAAATAATGTTAATGTCTAGTTAAAATTTCATTAGAAATATATCCATATATATGTGTGTATGCTCGAGCATGTTAGTTTTCGAGGTAATGTTGCCTAGATTCTCAATCTAAGGCCGGGAAGGTTACAATTTAGTATCAGATCTAGTTGGAAAGGTAAGGTTGTTTATTTCATCGTTACCAACAGAGGTCGATGGTAGGGCCTTCTACAAATTAGTATAAGAGCTAGTTGGAAAATATAAGGTTATTTGGGTAGCATTACATTAGAGCTCGATGGCCAGGACATTATGAATTAATTATCCCAGGAACAATGGTTTTGACAGCATGCACGGATGAGCCATGTTAGTGGTTAATGAAATAAAGGTTTCAGAGTGGGTTGTTGTCGAATGGGACAAAATTTGAGGTACAGACCGTCTCTAGGTTCAAAGAGAGAATACCTTTGTTGTTTTATGAAGCTCAGGAGGTATAACTATTAATGGAATGGAAACAGACAACGAATCTACAAAAACCATTGTGTTGGGAAATGAGGATTGAAATTTGGGTTGTAGGATCCTATTTGGGAGAAGGAAGACCCTTCACAGTTGTTAGATCTAGAGAAAGTGTAGAAAATTTAAACCCCTACTTCCTTCAAACTTCGCGAATTAAGAAAAATTTATCTGTTATAAGAAAAAGAGGTTGAAGACCAAAGTTATGAAGTTACAAAGAGGATGCTACCATGGATATAGGGAAAAGTGTTGGACTATTGGATTGGCCTAAGTCAGATCAGAGTCGTAGATAAAGCCAAGAGAAAGGCTTAAGGTGCAACAGAAGATCAACGTATTCGAGAGCTCGACACTTTGGAAGAAATGAGGTGTGATAAGGTGAATCCTTCCAATGTCCCAAAGCCTGAAGTCCTGAAGTGTGTGATATCACCTAAGGGTGGACTTCCTTAATCGTACCATGTGTCAGTCGAAATGGAAATTTGACAACTTTGTTGGACCAAAAGAAATCCTACACGTGGGGCCATGTGCCACCACCTTAATTGATGACATTTGTACTAAGTGGACCCCATAATGTAAAGTAGAATCAGAAATTTGGAAGTTCAATATATTTGAGGAATGCAAGAGTAAAATATTTCAAAGTCTCTAAGTCATGGACTTGAAGTCTTAGTATGTTAATGACATCTACCTGGATATGGACACATGGGATGTGTGTCACATGTTACTGAGTTAAGAAACTGTGAAGGATAACCACTTTGGGGGAAAGTGGGGTTGCATGGGTTGAGAACTTTCGAAGGTTGAAGTGTCAGAGTCATCATAACCATTGATAGTAGAGTATGTGCGTCAGAAGATCTAACACTGGAGTTAATGGGTCACGGAGGTTTATGGAATTGAAGGTATACAGAAATGAAGCTTGAAGATCCAAAGCCTGCAATTGTTAAGAAGGACTTTTTGGTTTAGCAAGTCCCAATAGCAGTCACATACAACAAGGAATGAAGAAAGGGCTTAGCCAAATAGTGAATTGTTGCGAATATAGCAATGCTTAGAGATAGAATGGTAGAAGAGTTCTTGATGAAGTTAATGAACCGAAATGGAGTGATATTATTTATTTTAATCATATTGTTTAAGTTCCTGTGGAAAATTGTTAAAGGCTTGGAAATAAAACATATTCGGTATTTGCACATTTTGTAGGGTTAACAATTGATAGAACCGAACTGAATTGCTCCTCAGTACAAACAAATGGAGGAGGCACATGATGCTACAGTTCATAGAATGAAGTTAGAGGAATGAATACACTTGTGAGTTGGCAGAACAAATCCATTAATGGAGAATAAATAGATAAGGAAGTGAACATGAGGAAAATCATTAAGAATTTTTCAAAAGATGTCCAAATGCACCAGGAAGATAACAAAACGATTATGAGAGACAAGGATAAACAAGGATACTTCTATACTAGGCTGATGTGAAGATTGGAAAAAATCGACCATAAATTGGATAAGGAGATGGCTCCTGCAAATCAAAGAATTGTGAGACCCCTGATGTGGAAAGAGGAAAGTGGTACTTGAGAAATCCTGACACTCCCAAAGGGAATTCCAAAGGATGGAATACAGTTCAAGTCTATCCTACGAAATAATAGGAGATATGAAATTGGATGAAATGAAGAGGTGAAATGAAGAACAAGATCAAACTCCTACTTTTGATGGAGAGAACAAGAAAGATGGAGATGATGAGGCATGGTTGTTGGGCATGAGGAAATATTTCCAACTACAGAACTATTCTTCTCATGCGAGGGGAATAATTTTCATATACCAACTTAAAGAAAAGGCATCCATATGTTGGGATCAAATTGTGCAAGTACATCATGTTAGAGAATAATGTTACATAGAAGGGAATTCAAGAGACATTTTGAGAATAGGTACTTAACTAAGAGGTGTTATGACAATAAAATGAAAGAGATATTTGAACTCAGAGTTGGGAGTATGTCCATTAGTGGAGTATGAAAATAATTTCTTGGAGTTGTTGAGTATGTCCCCTTCATTAAGGATGGGGCAGTTGTATTCAAAGGTGTCACAGGTGGGGTGCCATCTTCCCATGTGACAAGATGGAGTATGATGATCCTAAAACTATGGACAAAACTATAAGGAGAGAAAAATGCTTATATGATTGTTTGGTGTAGAAATTGATGGAGACCAGGGGGTCCCTTCTTAGGTTACCAACAAAAGGTACCATCTTAGGCTAGGCTGTTTCATCTCCTCTAAAGAAATAAGTCTCACCGAGGAGTGCAACCAAGTGAGAATATAGGGAAGGACAAGGAGAATACTTAGATGGGTTTCCAGAACCTTCAAGATTCACCATGATCTTGTGTGAGACTGGGTAACTAAAAAATAGATCGGAGGTCATACATATAGGAACTAAAGATACTTAAGTTGCAAGAAGAATTCATACACAAAAACATCATATGGATCTTACCAAACACAAAGGAGTATTGTAGAAGTTACAATGCATGCGCATAAACATGGTATGCCACATTATATTTCAAAATTTAGGGTCATTCTTCATATATTAACATCAGAACTCTCATCTACAACCTCAAAGATTTTCTTGTAATACTTTATTCACAATTATGTCCTAAGTGTCATGAGCTCCCTCTTTGAGAACCAAATATAGATTACCACATTACAATAATTTCTGTAACAACAAAACTCAACATGTCAGAGAAGAGACATGGTGAGGAAGTGAACCCAGAAGCCAGCACAATCATATATACATGCATACTATATATATAAACTAATTGGGATATTTTGGCTTTGGGAACACATACTTTCTTGTTCTGTTGCTTAACTACTCCCTTGCAAGCGTTGCGCTGTCCTTTTACGAGCCAATTTTTGTTACTTTTCCTTGCTCTATTGTCCAACTTGTTTTGTAGCTTGCACAAATCATGCTAAAGCAAAACTAGGACTATAGTCCTTCTTGTGCATCTTCAATCAAATGGGGCCCAATAGGCTCCCGGAGCCACAACCCCTTGACTCACCCTCGATTAAATTACTAGAGCTTTCTTGTGATTCTAGGAGTAGTATTTACTTTCCCCTTGTGCCACTTTTCCTCTTTCCTTTCCTCTTTTGATTGTGATTTCTCTTTCTCCTCCTCTTCAAACAAAGGGCCCAACTACGAGACCAACTCTAAGGCCCACTTCTTGACTTCTTGAAAGCTCCCAACTTTATCCTTCCATTTCCCTATATAACAATTGAGGCCTCAACGATGACCTTTTGGGTCACATTTGTGATAAATCCTTTGGGCTTGGATGCAACCAAAGAGTTCCATTCAAAATATATTATTGCATCCACGATGCATTTGCATATATACTACTCGAGATGATAGGTCAAAGTTCCTAGCTCCTTCTTGGTTATGGATTACGCCTCAAATGGAAGCATTGAGCTCATTTATCCACTTGTTAGTTGCTTGTCGAAATTTTGTTGTTGCTCCAATGGATCTATAGTCACCTACTTCTTCATTCAACAACTGGATTCCAGCACACACGTCCTCCAGAGTCTGGTTGCACCTAGTGATAATTCCCATCCAATCATTGACTTCTTAGAATATCTATGTGCACTCAGTTGTGCACTTTTGTAATGTTGCTCGAGAATTGTTTCCTTCTAGCACTACCTTCTCCATCTACTCGAGTATCTTTCAGGTTGTTTCTCTGCTTCTTACTAACTCTACCACAATACTTCGGAATGATTAAATGGATGGCCAACTGTGACCATTGTCCTTGGATTAATTCGATCTGATACTCATACTCTCCTGCATCAGCGGATTACGGTAGTTTGGATGTGACTTTTCGATATTTTAGGCGAGGCTTGACAAGCCTCTAAACTATTTCCATTATGTGTACTCCACGTATATTGGCATGTAACTGGGAGCCTGGAATCCTTTAGATACTTCCTCTCCCTCGAGGGACAGTCCAATAAGTCGGTGGATATCTTCTATGTGGATTGGATATCTCCTATCTAATACGGACATCTGTGATACACCCGGCTGATCAAGAAATTGGTACACCTAGCAACTTTGTCAATGATGTCGAACACTGGTAAGTCCCCGAGGTTCATGATGGTTGATTTGAACATATTAATAAACTCAGGCTTTGGCACAAACTACATGCCTCCCAACTCGTGCAGAGAGACACTCTAGAAGACATCAATGTTCAACTGCAGGAACAAAACTTGAGTGCATTAGAAATTAGAATTGAGGAGATTGACTTCTTCACCTTGAGATCACCCATGACCTCAAATTTGGGTTTGTAGGGCTCCTCTTGTACTACATCCTTGGAAATGACGCTTTGTCTTCCTATATCTCTCAAAATTGTGATTATGAACTATCAACAATTTGGACAAGTGAAAACGAGGGATTAGGGATCATGACTAATTATTAGGGGATTACCTGAGGGCTTTCTCGCTTTACAAAATTCATAGAATTGCTAAGTTCGATGGAAACAATGCATCCTACAGCGAGTTATTAGAGGTATACTTGGGTTTAGGCTGGAAAGTTCATTAATAATTGTTATTCATCATTAAACCTATATACACAACTTGGATATGAGTTCTCCAATGAGACTGGTTAACAGGGTAAATATATTGGGTGATCCAGGCATTTACTAAGAAAGTTGGTCAAGGAGGTGGATGATTCCAGACCTTACCGTTTAACATATGAGAATCATGGCATGAATACCAACGACATCTTAGCGTATTGTAGCTTTATGGTTTAACATAATTCAGACGAGGTATTGTAGTAGTAATAAAGTTTGTGACTAGACTAGGTTCGCGTGGAACATGGTCTCACATTACATATAGATTCACTCTCCCTCCAACCACAAAAGGGGTCCCCATCACATTTAATGACTTCCATTAATAGCTTCATGATGCTTATGATCTGGCTGCTGAGTAAGAAGTTTTGTATCAAATGAAAATAAAATAAAATGAACTATCACAGAGTGACATATGCTGCGTCCGAGATTTATTAATTGAATTTACAAAATTGTAGAAAACTCAAATCTAACTACCATACATGCACCTTTTGGACTAGAGAAATAGTCATTTAGCTCAGTTATGAGACATACAGGGTTTCAAGTGAGCGCCATTCACCCATCATGTCCACAACATACCATCCAATTGTTACCAGGAGTTGGTACTCGAATGCATTATCTCCACAATAACTATAAATGGTCTAACCAATGCATGTGTAACTTACTGGATGTACGGTACCAAATGTCTTAGATTAGGATGTTGTCTCCTTAGCAAGAGTAATCTGAGTATTGTTTTTCATGCCAAGCTTTCTACCTTGATTTCTCAACTTACTGATGGAAGTATGCTAAAAAACATGGTCTCCTTGAGTTCTTGTAGCATGCATGATTCTGCACAAATGATTCTTCCTCCAAAATGTGTTTGATTTGTGCAATGTACAAACTTGGAGTAATGAAATCTGTAGGAACCATGACCTCTTTCCCATAGACTAGATGAAATGGAGTGTATTTATGGAGATTCTTTGTGGTTGTCTTGTAATCCCATGAATGCTTTGTTGGAACTCTGTTATCCCAATATTCCCTGTGTTCACAACAAACCTTCATTAACGCTCTCTCCATAATCTTGTTAAATGCTCTACTATTCCATTTGGCTTGTGGGTGGTAGGGGATACTTTTATGATGTTGGATCAAAGAACTCTGTTGCAATCTTTTCTATGGTACTAATGATAAAATGAGATCCCATATCATTGGTCAGACTCCTAGTAAATCCAAGCCAAGTGACAATATTTTCAAAAATGAACCTAACGGTATTAGTTGAACAATCCTTAGCAGTTGATGCCTCAATAAGCGTGTAGGAATTAGTCATTTCAGCAATAACATACCTAGATTTCAGATACTTGGTTATTAGGGTTGATCATCCCAATGAATTGAACCACTCACTTCTCAAATGATTGTAAGGGTTGAACTGTGTAATCCCATAGTACTGTTGGAACTCTGTTATCCCAATATTCCCTGTGTTCACAACAAACCTTCGTTAACCCTCTCTCCATAATCTTGTTAAATGCCTCTACTATTCCATTGGCTTGTGGGTGGTAGGGGATACTTTTATGATGTTGGATCAAGAACTCTGTTGTAATCTTTTCTATGGTACTAATGATAAAATGAGATCCCATATCACTGGTCAGACTCCTAGGAAATTCAAACCGAGTGACAATATTTTCAAAAATGAACCTAGCAACAGTATTAGTTTAACAATCCTTAACAGTTGATGCCTCAACCAAACGTGTAAGGTAGTCATTTCTGGCAATAACATACCTAGATTTTGAATGCTTAGTTGTGGGGTTGATCATCCCAATGAATTGAACCACTCACTTCTAAAATGATTGTAAGGGTTGAACTGGTTCAAGTGGAAATTCATCTCGCCATGATAGCTTACCCACTATTTGAAAAAGATCACATGATCTAACATATACCTTTTCATACTTGAAGATCATGGCCCACCATAGTATAGCTTGGAGGACTTCCTGCACAGTGGCCTTTCCTCCCACATGACCTCCCACAACTCCACTCTAGCATTCCCATAGTATAATTTGTCTTTCATGATCCAAGACACATCTCCTTAGGATACTATCCAGTCCCAATTTATACAATTTCCCTGCAATCAATTGATAGTCCACTGCTCTAACCACCATATGGAATTTTTGGGTTGTGGAGTATGTTTATGGGTAGGCTCCTATACTTAAGAAGATTGTTGTGTCTTCTAGGTATTCTAGTATGGCCTTAACCCAGAACAGGTCTACATCTAGGAGTTGATCATCGACTGCTCCGCCACTTTCCCCTGACTCTAATCTAGACAGGTGATCATACCCTACGTTACATCTTCCAGTATTAATGATCACTTCAAAAGAAAATTCTTGAAACAGTAGCAACCATCTACAAATTCTCCCTTCCAACACAAGTTTGTTAACTAGATATTTTAATGCAGAATGATCAGTAAAGAACTTACAATGAGAACCTAAAAAATAATGTCTAAAATCCTACAAATTGTAAATCATATCTAAACCCTCCCTTTCTATCATTGTATAGTTTTTCTTAGATTGCGAAAACTTCCTTCCTAAAAATTAGATAGGATGATCCATGGCTCCATCTCCTGGTTTCGCTAAGATAACTTGCAAGGAAATACCTAAAGAATCTATGTGGACTTGAAATTCATTTTCCCAATTTGGAAATATCAGAATAGGTGATGTGTTGGTCTTCTACTTTAGGGTCTCAAACACTTTATCACATTCTAGGGTCCATCGGAACACTTCGACCTTCTTTACTAGATTTTCCAGAGGTGCAGTGATATTTTCATATTTTATTATAAACCTATGATAGTACCATGTGTGCCCCAGCATGGAGTGCAACTGCTTAGCACTCGTACGTGGTGGCATGTTCACAATAATCACAACTTTAGTTGGGTCTACCAATACTACCTCTCAGCATACTATGTGGCCTAAAAAATTTCCATGTGGCACGAATAAGATACAATTTTTGAGATTCAACGATATCTACAATTCCCTACATCTGTCAAACATCAGACATAGTAATGCTACGTGTTCCTTAAGAAGACCATGTATTGTCCAATCGTCCATATAAAATTCTATAAACTTGTGAATAAATTCTCAGAAAGCTTCTATCAAAATACTAGAGAAAACTGTAGGAGCATTCTTTACGCTGAATGCCATCACATTGTATGCAAATGACCCCCATTTTGTTATGAATGTGGTCTTATTTTTTTCCTCTTCAATAATCCTTACTTGGTGATACCCCAAAAATCCATTTGTAAATGAGTAATATTATTTCCCCTCAACATGTTCTAGCACCTCATTAGTAAAAGGTGTTGGAAAAGGGTCATGCACACAAGTAGATTTAAGGCTTTTGTGGTCTACACAAACCCGAATATCCTCTGTATCTTTCTTTCTCTGGATGACTATTGGGTTGACCCATTCTTCTTCTTCCACTGCAAAAATAAGTCCATCTTCCAGCATATTGTCTATTTCCCTCTTAAACTTCTCTTTCACTCTGGGGTTAAGGTGATATGGTATATTCCTCATAGGCTTATATCCTAGTTTTAATTCAATTTTCATCTCTCCCATAATTCCTTTAATCCCTTTTAACTCTGAAAATGTCTTTGGGAACAAATCCTCATATTCTCGCAACAAAATCTGAATTTCTTGACTAGTTTGACCATCTGAGTAATCTCCCATCATAGTTGTCTTAGGTTTCTTTGTGGTCCTTATATTGACTTTGTGTAAATTCAATGGGTGATTGTAAGAACCATCAGTCTGACTGGGTATGATGTTCTAGATTTCTCTATTCCCCTTTGTTTCCTTAATGGCTAAGTTTTTCAATTCTTCTAAATCATCTGGGCTTTCTAAATCCTTCTCAATATTATAGCATTCTATAGGTCTCTTGTCTGAGTTTAGGTGAAGATTAGTCTAAAGTTCTCATCAATTCTTTTCACATACCACTAGGTCTTATTTCTATTTACTATTCTCTATAAAAATAAATTCTTTGATTCTTTGTAGGACTACTTCAACCTCAGGGTACTTACTTGTAAAAGAGAAGTCTATGTGAAAGTGATATGCCAACATTTTCTAGTTGCTAGTCTATCTTCTGGTTTCCTCATGCATGAACCAAGATTTCGGGATTCGACCTAGTGAGTGGGGAAATACTTGAACCCAAAAGCGATATGGTATTTCCTCAACTTTCCACTGTGTCACACATTGTTCAATATATGCTTTAGGATCAGACTCTCCATGGAAAAGTTGTGCAACATGGAAATCCATCTGCATCTCTGATTCCAGCTGCCCCTTATCTTGAAATCTATATTTGATAGCTTGCTTCACATCATCCCAATTTTTGAGTAAAGCTTTGTGATTGGCCCACCATCTAGCAGGGGTGTCCTAGAGGGCTAAATCTAGTACAGATATCATTTAATCCTCCACAACATTTTCTTCTATGCTGAGTAGAAAGTTTTCAAGTCTTGAGGTACCATCATATACTAGGTGTTGTCTGATCTCGGTTCCAACCCATCTATTTTCCCTGAAATTTGCACATCTTCTTGAAAATATTTTGTATGAGCCTTGTTGCCAACTGTCAAATGCTAGTTCTAAATCTTCATCCACTGATTGTATACTCCTCCAACTTACTAATCTATCAGCAATAGGATTTATGTAATCTTATATTGTTCCTTCTACTACAGTGTACAACTGATCCAAATCTTTTCCCTCCATATTGTTGTGCATTGGTTCTGTATATCGGGGGCCTATATACAAATCCAAAGGTTGAACTACCTTGATTCCATCTTCCTCAAATTTTATAATGTATTTCTTTAGGTCAATCATTGCATAGTTGTCACAGGCCCAATCAATACTAAGTAGTGTAGGATAAGGGTCCTTATCCCCCATGATTTCAATCACCTCACGATCAACTAGAGTCTTCACTCCTGCAACATATATTTCCACATTCTCCAATTTTCCTATTGGGAAAATACAATATTGGTCGGTTATTCTTAGCTGGATTGGGGAATATGTCAACTGGGGTTTTCCTAAGGCTTCGCAAGTCTTTTTAGGTAGTATGTTAACATCAGATCCTAGGTCTAACATAACATCCTTAATATCAAACTCATCTAGTTGGGATATTAATATAAACTCTTTTTCAGTTCGTACTTTCCTTCTCTTCACTCTTTTATTACTCTTCTTAGGAAGATTAGTTCTTATTCTTTCTTCTCTGAGTTCTTCATTCCCTAAAACTAGGTATAGTGCATTCTGAAACTTTTATGTTAACTGGTCGTTCCAAGGAATATTAGAAAATAACTGAAACCAAAGGTTGACTACATTTTGAATTTGCTTCGGTTGTCTCATCGTGACTACAAGGTTTCTGGGTGAAGGGTGTGAAGCAGGGACTTGCACAATCTTAGGGTAGAAAATAGGTTGAGGGGGTTTCTCTTGCATCTCAGGGATAGGGATATTCTGAAATACTTCTATGGCATTTTTAATGAACAAATTTTGTTTTGCAGGATCATACACATCTTCCTTAGGTGTTGCTTTCTGGATCTGAGGTAAATTGTCAGCATCAACTCCATTCTTTTCCCCTCCTCGAGTGACGATATTAAGGTTGGGAAGTTTTCGTCTAACAACTCTCTTGATCTATGAACTGATGAGGTTAGTTCCTCGTTGACCTACCCAATCTTCACTCCTTGCTCCAATATTCACCTCCATTATCTAATATGAGACACTTCAACCTTTTCCTATCTCATTCTCAACCAAAGATTTCCATTTCTTAAAAGTATCAAAAACATAAGATTTTTGTCAAATGCAATAAAAACAAGTTTTTCTAATTGCATCATCAATAAAAGTAACATAATAATGAGAGCCACCAAGATAATATACCTTATTTTTTCCCCATACATCTGTATGAAAAAGCTATAACCTTTCACTCTTCTTTTCTTTTCTAACTTTTATAAATCTAACTCTCTTATGTTTTCAATAAACACATTGCTCATAGAAATCCAAATCAATTTGTTTACGATCTGGCAACAAATTTCTCTTGTGAAGTATCTGCATGCCCTTCTCACTCATGTGTCCAAGCCTATGATTCCACAGTGTTGTATCCACTCCTGTAGAAGCTAAAGAGATAGAAGATTTAGTATTACCAGTACATAAATACAATGTACCTATCGTCTCTCCTTTTCCTATCACCAATGACCCTTTGGTGACCTTCCACACCTTATCTTTAAATATGGATATACAACCTTCACTTTCCAATTGCCCTGCTGAAATTAGATTTTTCCTTAAATATTGAACATGTCTTACCTCTTTCAACAACCATTGGTTTCCATTTCTTTGCTTTATTTTTACTTTTCCTATTCCAACAATTTTGCATGGTGCATCATCACCCAAATGAAACTATCCAAAATCACCTTGAACATAATCTAGAAAATGTTTCCCATGGGGTGTGGCACAAAATGAAACCCCTGAATCTACTACCCAAGACTCATAAATATTATCTACAGAAAGAATCAAAGCATCTTGTAACACATCACTTGTTACATTTGCTTCTTGATTTTTTTCCTATTGTCCGTCTATTTGTTTCTTTGGAGCTCTACAATATTTCTTCAGATGTCATTTGTTCCCACAATTCCAACACTCTATCTTTCCAAATATGGATTTGGATTTTCCCTTCCTATAATTCCCAAGGTTTCCTAAGCCCTTTCCTCTATCCCTTTTTCTTCCCATGTTCTCCATTTTTATTGCATTACCTGATGTCTCACCTATGCTTTTCCTTCGCATTTCCTCACTAAGGATAATAGCAACAACATCATCAAATTTTAAATTGTTTGAACTAGAGACAAAGTTACTTACAACCATGACCAAGTCTTTCCAGCTTTTTGGAAATGAGCACAAGATTAGAAGAGCTCTGACCTCATCATCAAAGTCCACTTTTACATAATTTAGTTGATTAGTAACCGTATTAAATTCATTTAAATGATCTACAACAGACCCACTTTCTAACATATTCATATTAAATAATCTCTTCATTATAAATACCTTATTGGATACTGAGGATTTTTCATACAGTTTATCCAATGTATCCATCATCTCCTTCATTGTATTTTATTTCGAAATATTGAAATCCATCGACGTTGCCAAGCTCAGTTGTATCATTCCTAGTTCCTTGCTGTCAAGAACCTCCCATTATTCGTCCTTCA
>SNQJ01S0118702.1:0-27697 GCA_010110895.2 Picea sitchensis
GGGGGATGCTTCTAGTTTCATATAAATTTCCAATGCTTTTTCCTAGGTCACAATCTTTTGTTGCATTAAAGGCTAGCATAGATTTGGTTATAGTCCTGCAATAAACCACTCCCTATGTTGCGCATCTAGAATTCGGAATGACAATCGATCCTTTAGTACATTAAATCTTTGATCAAAGACCCAAACTAATTCATTTATTATCTACTTAATATCTTTCATCTCTGTGATGCATTGTGACTCGAAATTAGGCCTCTGGAATTCTTTCAACGGTGCTTGTTTTACCTCTACCAAGGTCCTAGTCTATCCCGTAGGTGTAGTATTTTGATACTTCATGAACCATACCAGTGCACGTTCTCTGGAGTTCATTTCCAACTATGCAATATTCACGTCATCATCTTGAATGTTCTTCACCAACCATATCATTTCATAGATAAACATATGTTTCTCTAGATTCTATGAACTGACCCCTGAAAAAGAGGCATCCTCAAAGTGGGATCAACTCCTTCCATCATGTTCTATGAAGTATTCCTTCTTGGTGACGTTATTTGAAGTTGGGTTACTATACTACTTCCATTGTTCTGACTCCCTTGACTTTTATTCTTACTTCCCTTAATAACTACAATCACAAAATTTTCTTCAAATATTGGAGATGCATAAGGGGTTGTCAGTTCAATGTAGATTTTAGACTGAGTGAGATATTCTTCTTCTACCAGACTGAGCTGACTTTCTATGTGTGGTATGATCTGGAATATTACGACAGTTTCTCTCTCTTCAAACTCACTATGATGATCCTCTCTCTTAGCCATATCCCTCTTCCTATTCGGCTTAAATCTCTTAGCACTCCACAATACTCCACTTTCTACTTCTATCGACTTTCCTCTTTCGACATCATCAACTCATCCATCTCTCTTTCATTCATCCCTGCGACACTTAGACCATTCCTTGGTCAGCCCCCAGTTACCCCTATGCGTGAAGGCGCTTAGCAATCAGATTCCATTTTCATACATCCTTTGTTGCACAACAACATCTTAATCCAACTGGACATTGACTTCAAACATCTTTCGCACGGTCCCTTAAAGAATTCCCTCTCAACAATATTGTATGACTGAGTACAGTGTATGGAAAATTCAATAATGTAGCCTCCCAATATACTACTCAAACAGTAATCTACTGAGTGTGTTACCAAATTATCTATAGCATTGAGCTCTCGGATCAACTCAGAAGTCTAGTTTCTCAGGGAAATAGTGTGATATCTTTCGTTTTTCTCAAAAAAATCTATATCCACTATTTTAACTCATATGGGAAATTGACAAAGAATATTTCATGCAAATCTGTAAAAACATATCTTTATAACCATTCGTCTGCGTTGATCCACGGGTTCCAGTTCTGATCTACTAGTAACTCGATCTCCCTTGCATCTAAACACTATTGGATTTCCTCCTTAGTTGGCCTCCACATACCTCTCATTCACAAATCCTAGTCCCAACAACGGAGCCATTTGTTGGAACACAATGGGCATACCCCAGTTTCAACAATAATAAACCAACAAAACCCTTAAACACCAAACCTTTCGGCATTACCTCCAAGCAAGTGAAGTCTCACCCGAGGAATCTAGAGGGGCTGCAGGAACCAAGTTTCTGCAGTGATGAGGGGAAGTGAGGCATGAATTGTCCATTAATTTATTGTGTGTGTGGTTTCCATTACTTAACATTTAATTATCATGCAATATACCATGTGCTTGACATTCCTCCACTTAACATCCATTCATCCATCATTAAATTAAGTGCACGGTATCATAACAACGTATATCAGAGACATATCCAGAATTCTAAACATTTATCGTCATTGTGAATTATCCAAAAATAGTAAACATGTCTATATTAAACATCCATCACATGCGTCAAAAACATAACACACATAAGCAACACATCAAGGCACAAGGTTTTAATGTGGTTCACCCCAACTGGGCTACGTCCACAATGGATGGATTCTTATATTATTCATATGCACTCTCCTTATAGTTTTAGACCATATTACAAAAATATTTATTAGTTAGAATTACCCAAACCTTCCTAAGTCATTCTATTGCAATGCGAGCCTAACTTCCAAAAACCTCATTCATAACCCAAAAGATCTAAACACTTAGCCACTTTTTCATGACCTCTTCTTATCTTCGCTTCTCTTTTTCTACCCTAACCCTTTACACATTTATACATTAAAATGGGCTAGTATCGTTACAAAATATCCCAAAAAACCAACGATCTACAACCATTTTCTTCCTTTTGTGCGTCACTTCGTTGCATGTCCTCCTTTCGCGTGCCTTGATTCCTTAAAGTCCACTTCCGTTGTGTGATTTAGTCCATTGACTAACTATATTTTACCCTTTTGACCTATTCTGGCACGCATCCCAAAACATTCCCAAAATTCCTGTCTAACACCATCATACCCCCAAACATATTCCTACATTCCCTCCAACTCACACAGCAGTCACATGAGAGGGAATGTCCTGCCATCCATAAACAAATAAACACCTTGGTTAAATTGGAAGAAGATCGAGCCAGATTTGATTCTCACTAGAAACCCATAAAAGGATGGTTTGATAAAAAAAAAATGTTGGTGAAAAGGACTTTCATATTGGCAATTTGGTTCTAAAATGGGACAAACCACATGAGGACAAAAGGAAACACTCTAAATTTCAGCAATTGTGACTAGTCCTTTCACGATTAAGGAAAAGATTGGCATGGGTACCACATATTGTAAGACCTTGAATGGGATGTGGATATCCTCCCCATTAATGGCCAAATTCTCAAACACTACTTCAGTTATCCTTTCAAGGCAACTTTCCTATACATAAATATAAGGAGTCAATCCTCCCTTTTTTTCATCCTTTGGAATGCTTTTCCTTTAGGTTTTTCATGATTGTTTTATCCCTTATTACTTTCACTTTCATCTTGTGATTTTTTGTTAGAGTTCCCTCTCTCTCTCTCTCAATTTTTTTGTCTACTCATATTTCTGAGAACATTTGGTGTCATGACCCTTAACATTAGTCATGAATGTGTCACACTAGTACCCAGAAGCCAAAAATTTTGCATTTTACTTCTAGACATGACCTTATCTATTCTCCGAATAATTAATGTGCATGGATCAAGGTTAGATTCCATAGTGGAACATAATTTAGTAATGAATGAGTTTTCCATTATTACGATGTGGCAAGAATGAGATAATGGTCACACCCAAGAGCTAGCTCTATGTTTCATGTGAAATTAACAAGCTAAGGGCAACTTTTGAGAGGCACCTGTAGTACCCAAGGAATACTGTGCAGGAAGGTAGCTTGTCTATAATCAGGCTGGTGGATATCACTTTCACAGGTGTCATCCCACATGACTTTAAATAAAATTGGAATCCCCTCATCCACCTATTTTTAGAAATCAAGAGAAAAATATTTTTTTTAAGGTAAAGGCTTGGGGAAAGGTATTACAGCTCATGTGGGATATGCAAGCATCTATGTCAGGGATATGAACTCTCATTGGTATTGGAGAAAGGTTTTTTACACTCATTTGAATTTGTCAGGTCTATGGATGATCACTGGTAGCGGAGAAACACAAGAGAAATGTGAAATCATCTTGTATTTTCAGCATTCCTGATGCATAATTTCCTTGCAGAACATCACCTTCCTCCCAAAGATGGATCAACTTAAAAATATGTCATTGTGATTAACCAACTTTGGGCATGGCCATACACTATTCCATGCCACATTCAAATATGTCTCATCGCATTATACACTTTGAATTTAGTGGGACCTGCACACTTTCCCTATGGGTTGTGCATATTTTTTTTATTGCTCCTAAAAAATATGTCATCTAGATGTTTAATGCAGATATTTGTGGTTTTTTCTAGTGTGTCACCAATTATTGTGTTGACACCAGTAAATTCCCTTTTTCTTGTTTTCTTTCTCATAGATTCATTTTTTCCCCAAGAAATAGGGGCCCTCCTTTTACTATTTCAAGACCTTTTATCTTGTTATGTAATATAAGTTGTCTTTCTGGTCCTTGATTGAGTCCTTTCCAAGTCTTTCACTTAAGTTTTTCAAACTTCCTAGACTCACTGAAATAGGTAGTATTGGAAAATGAAACATTTTCCTCGCCAATACAGCCAGTGTCGGTAAGTTTTAGTTTTCTCCGCCAATATGCAAGATAGGGGGACACTTAGAAATTTTTTGATAATTTGGTTGTCTATTAGTGTCGATCAATTTTCAATTGTTGATACACCGATGTTAAACCCCCCATCACCATCAATTAACAAAAGGGAGCCTACACTTAGGAAAATTTACATGAAACTCTTATGTATCGATGCCCAATCAACTTGTGCACACCAATACATAGGCATGGATTATCTCTTGAGCACTGACACTTAAGATTTTTTAACACATTGTATGTATCGGTGTATGAACACTGATCAATTGTCGATACATTGGTTTTTTTATTCCATGGATGTTGATACAACTGACAAGCATCTCCTCGTTCACACCGATACAATCGAAAATTATCACCTTGTCACCTCTGATACAACTAGTAGAAATATTTGCTTCGTCGTCGATACGTGGGACTCACTCTCTCTAAAAAGGAAACTTTGCACTCATTTCCTCCTTTTTCATGCCAAGGTGAGCCCATAGAGGCTATAAATCCCCATCGATTCGTTGTCTTTCAAAATTGTTCACTAAAGAACCTAGAGTGCAGATCAAGTGAAATCCTCTTAAGTGCAAAGTTCCCTCAAGCCACCTTTCATCTCCATCGATGTGTCAACACACAAGGGTAGGTGACATGCCCTTCATCGCACGTGTCGATTCCTGGCTATATTGGGTTTTATTTCTTGTTTCATTTTTCATTTAAATGTGCGAAGGGGTGGTATAGCCTTAATTTCCACCGTATAGGCTAGAGAGGAATCCATAAGAATATATAAGCCAGAATGGACATTTTTCCCAATATTTGAGACCTTTTGGATATCCTTGTGGGACACATAGTGGAAAACAAGCGAGGATCCTCGTTGGTCACTACTATCTCAATAAACGAGGATATGTAAAACTTCTATATTTGGGGAGTTACGAGGTGATGGGAGAGGGATGAGTTGTATATTCACAACAAGGGCCTATGAACTCACATCATTTGAGTCTATAGTGATCCTTAGAAGATCTATAAGCTCTCCCAAGCCTCCTCCAAAGAGATATATAACAAATAAAGTCTTGGGAAATAGGGAGGAGAATTCAAAAGTATTGTTATGATGTTCAATTGTAGAGGTGCTCGTTCCATCCATCACAGCCAGAAGTCAGAGAGCCTAGCCTAGCTAAGAAGCTAAGGGAGGAGAAAGGAGAAAGGAGTCAAAGGAGGAAGCATTGTCACTAAATTATGTCTTATGTAATTTCTATATTTTATTAATAGATCAATGGTTTTTCCACCATATCATTTGTGTTCAATTCATAAATGTTTAGATCTTATTCGTTCTATTATATATATGATTAGAGTCAAATTAGATCTAGGATTTTGATCCCAAGTAGAGAGGTAGAGAGGTATTTCTTATCGTTTGTATGTAGGAAGTAGGTTGTGGATCTTGGAGCTAGAGTTTCAGGACTACAATAGCCAAGATATACACAGGACAACTTATGATAAAGGTATGCAATCTCCACCACTCCTTAGGTTAATTATTATTATAGATACATTTTCCACTACACATGTTGTTGGATAGTTGGTTGACATTGATGTCAACCATTGGAGAGTGATATTGTATATTGATGTCAACCCTTAGATATTGATGTCAACCCTTGGATAATTCTGGTACCCCAAAGGTATGATTATGTAACCCAAGTTTTTTTGAAGAACTAAGACATGAAGATCAGTGATTTTGAAGTTGAGACTACCATAGATGGATAATACATGTCGTGTTGTTTCCGATGATATGTGTATGTCGCGTAGTCCCTCATGTGTGAGGAGACATGGCTTAGTGAAGTTGTAGAACCTCATGAGTTATATAGAAGCCCTTAGAAGGTCAAAGAAGTCAATTTATTCTAGAAGCTCCTAGACGAAGTTTACTAGTTAAAGTGGTTGTAACTAGGAGTTAATCATGAGTTAAGTTGTTGCAAAAAGAAAATAATTGAAAATAAATTAGTTGCAACTAGAAGTGGTGAGATTACTATTTTTGGATAAAGTGGTTGTAAGTGGACAAAGTAGTTAGAAGTGGGTTATCCCCAAAAGAAATAAGTTAGGTAAAAAAGTTAGAAGATAACCCCTAGAGGAAGATACTTGGAGAGTATAAATAAGAGAGCGAGGGTCTCCTATTAACACCTAATGAGCATATTGAATATCTATTGTTTTGTGAAAGGTTTATTTCATGTATTTATTGATACGTATGAAGTTACGCAAGTTGAATGTAGCAAAGGAGGGTTGACGGAGAAAGTTTCAGAGTTTGAGAAGAACCCTAGTTTCTGAGGTGTAAGTGGGTTGTAGTGGAGGAAGGTGCATACATACGCAAGTTGTAGAAGAGGAAGTCACGTACATGTGAGAAAAATCATGAAAACTTGAGTTGATGTTGGTCCCAAGTCCCTAGAGTTTGAAATCAAATTCCTAGGTCAGCATTCAATAGTGATCAGGTACAACAGATCTATCTACAGGTTCGAAAAGGTATGTCATATTCCTATGTCTAGTTGGATAGTATTGTCTACATGAGATATGGTTATGGGAGATTGAGGATTTTCCCTAGAGAGGTTTTTGGTTGTATGGCACATACTGTAAGATCTAGATCTACAGAAATACAATGCTCATTATGTTAAGTAGTTATCAATAAGGTTATGGCACTTTGTTTATGAGGTATATCATAGGTAATGTGATACTAACTAGAGGTATATCATTGATCTATTGAGGCATACTCTTGGCACATATCTAGAGGTATTATTGTTGCATTATACTTGATGTAGTGAATGGTTTTGAGGCAAATCTGTTGTATTACATGCTTGGTACATGTGTGATCTCTATTGATATATCTTGAGGTGTATTGTGAAAGGCATTTGTTGGTGATATTGGTATATGGTTAGTTCATGCTTGAAGATACATATTGGAACATATTGTTGGTGAGGTTTGGCACATGGTCTTGTGTAAGGGTTTATGGTATTTGTCTTATGGTAGTGTGATGTATTGTTAGAGGCCTATTTGTTGTATATCTTGGTGTATGTCTTTGATATTTGGTTTATATACATGTTGGGTACATGTTGAGACATATAGTTGATGTATGGTATGGCAATGTTGATATATCTTGATGAGTCATATTTTGGCTTGTTTATTGACATGTGATTGGTACATGCTTAGTGCATTGTTAGAGGTACTTGTTAATAGTGTTGGTGACACATGATTGGTACTTGTTTGGTACATTTCTAGAGGCACTTACTAATAGTACTGTTGGCACATAGTTTATGGATGATCTAGAATATATGGCTTGGTATACTTTTAGAAGAACATCTTGATCTTGGTACATCTTGTTGATGTTTGTGAGTAGTCTTGGGTGATGCACATMTTGGTGATAGTGTGCATATGRTTGAGAATTATCTTGGTGAGAAGGGATGATTTTAGGGGCTAAATTTCGCTCATGGGCTAATTTTCCATGGTTTTTCCAAAAAGAAGATTCGTTATTCTAAAAATTATTCGCCCAAATTATAAAGGATAAAATTATTTTACCTTAAAAATCGCCAAAATTTTATACAAACTATATAAAATCCTTAGAAATTTGAATATTTTTATAAAAATATTGTCAAACATTTATAGTTGGCATATGAAGGATTAGTAAKATTCGTCGAGGTTTCTACATTTTAAAATAAATTTCCATCCTTAAAATCATCCTTGTTGGTGAGTAGATATGATTTGGTTAATAAGGTTGATGTGACAAGATGTGTTGTGTATAGTTGATGCACTTGTGATGGTATAGGTTGTGTGAGTGATTTATGTACATGGTTGATAGTACAGGTTAATTGATACAAGTTGATTGATAAAGATTGTGACAAGTTGGTTTTACAGGTTGTGTGAGTGATTGATGTACATGGTTGATAGTACAGGTTGATTGGTACAGGTTGATTGATAAAGGTTGTGACAAGTTGGTTGTACAAGTTATTTGTACAGGTTGTGACAGGTTGTTGGTACATATTTTTGGTATAGGTTGACAGTGATAGAGTGGAAATGGAAATGGTTGATTAAGTGACAGTGACAGGTTTTCTACATTTTTCATTTATATTTCAGGGCGGTAGGATGGGGAAAGGATAGGTGGTTGGAGCCAGAGAACCAGGGAGTTGGAGCTTCCTTCTGGTTAGAGCCTAAGAATTAGGGGGTTGGAGCTTCATTCTGGTTGAAGCCAGAGAATTAGGTGGTTGTAGCCACCTTATGGTTGAAGCCAAATAACACAGGGTGTTGAAGCCAAAGAACACAGGGTGTTGGAGCCTCTTTCTGGTTGGAGCTAGAGAATTGGAATTTGGTGCTTACTTGAATGTAATTATTTGACATATAAGAAAATCATTTTGTGGTTTTCTCCCACATTGGGTTTCCACATAAAATACTGGCGTATTGTCTATTATGTGGATGTGTCTATTATTGTTCATTATGCACTGATGGACATTAATTTTTATGATGCAATAGTATATTGATGATGAACTGATGAACATTGTTGAATAATTTAAAAGAATATACATTGTGGTTAAAAGGATTAATAAGTGGTATAAATTGCTCATTACTGATTCGCCCCCCTCCCCTCTCAGTAATTCAACACATGCATATGATGACTCATTGGCCTATGTTACATCCCTTTCCATGCTTGCAGGACTTAAATCCCATTTTCCTCCTCAAAAACTTATTTTAAATCTCCATTTATCAAAGTGTACATGACTTTCCATAAAGCAATTCGTGTACATACATAGTTTCCTTATTAGCAACCCACGTACATGTTAATTTTAACTCAAAAAATATAATCCCGACACTTTGGGAAGAATTTAGGGGTTTTTTCATTCCCTAACTTCCTAAATCCCATACATAACAACTCCAACCATCAAAATGGAGTATAAAATAGAGCCTTGAGGTGGAGGAAAAACATAGTCAATAAATGTATCATTTTGCTCCAATTTTGAAGATTGTCCTGCAAAATCCTTTGTTTCCTAGTGTATGAGATTGTCCCCTCTTCCTAGAAAATCTCATTTCCAAAATTTGCATTCTTCTTATCTTGTATAGAATAACACCTTTGTCTTCCTTGGACTTGCTAGAGTGTAGAGTGTTTGAGGCACTCCTATACATATTCATCCTTGGGTGGAGGAACTTGGAGCCTAGTTTTGGGACTGTGCTACAGCATTTATAGGTGGAGGAAATTGGAGCCTAGTTCTAGGACCGTGCTACAATGGTTACAGGTTGTAACCAACCCCTTTTGTTGTTAACAATAAAGGATCTCTCATTCTCATTTGATTCTTTGTGTTAATTTATGATTCTGATGATATTATGTGTATGTTATTTGAATCTAACATTGAATATAAATCGATTACATTAATTTAGTTAGTGGATAACTACTTTCTTGCAGTTGCATATTTCTTTGTCATTAGGACATTCAGAGGGTTGATGTGAAGGAATTCTATAGTGAAAGACATCAAGTGGTATCTACTTCAAATGTAGGATTCTAGGTGCATTCTTGTGATAACATCAAGTTTGTTATTGTAGTTGGTTATTCCTAATTGAGTGTATATTTAGAGTCTGAGAAAAGTTTCCTTGGGTTTTGAGTTGTTGTGGTTCTAATCCAAAAATCATAGGAATTAAATTTTCTGAATAGTAATAAATCTGTGTGTTTGAATCTATATCTATAAGAACCATATAAGTCTAAACCCTCTTCTGTATAGGATTACTAGGATAATCCTAGGGATATCTTGTTGATAATTCAGTGATATCCCTGGGAGATTGTGTCCCATAACAGAACTGGTGACCATATTGAGGAAGAATTATTCTCTAGTTTGAGTCTCTTTGTCAATCCTTTCCTCTACTTGATTAGGATTTTCTTTTGATTTTCTTCCATCTGTTACTCTAGAGCCTAGAACATCTGAAAAAGATTTGGAAGATTTGGAATAAATCCATCTTACTAAAAAAAAAAAAAATTTTATAGGTCATCACTAGTTGAACCATAGTAGTCTCATGAGTCCCCTTGCTCGTTGACAGGCCTTTGTCCTACGAGGATATGTAAAAAATACAAATTTGCAGAGAAAAAGCACAAACCCTTGATATTAGGTTTATCTTCTGATAAAAAGGGTGTTGCAATGGTCTATTCTCATTTGGTAGTCTTTGTTTGAGCTATTTAGTCACATAATTTTCCTTCACGTGGTATTTGAGTGAAATTGTGTGGTTTTATTTCCATCTCTTGAATAGGTCTTGTTTTTGTTTTATATTTTCAGTGAAATTGGGCAAAGAACCCAATAGATCTGAAGAGATCTATTTGTGTTTTTCATTGGTTTCATTTTTTGTCCTTGTGTACATATTTCCCATAGTAAGATCTTCCCCTCTAGGTGAGTTTTGAGTGTGATCTTTGTAGAGACATTGGAGTGGGCTAATCTGGCCTCATTTCCAATTTCCTACAACCCAGTTTCTTGGTGTTTCTTGTTGGTTTTCCTTTTGCATTTGCTTTCTTGCTTAGATAAGGAATATTTGTTACATTACAATTGGAAAATAACCAAAAAAGGAAAAAAGATTGTTGCATGCTTGATCCCCTTTGAAGAACTAGTGAAGAGAATGCATTAGGAGCATTGTTTGGTTTTAGATATGAAGTGATTGTTGGTTGGTTGGTGTGTGTGAGGTCAGTTTTCAATTTGCAAAGAAAAAGGAAATTATCTTCCCCTCCCATAGCTAGATTTCATCGAAGTGAAAAATGTGCATCATCATTCTTGCATTACTTGGTTGGGTCAAGAGTCAAAACATAACCAAAGTTTCATCCATTACCCCTGGACTTAAGCAATATCCATAAAAAGAAATCATAATCTAAAATCAATTAGACATTTTTATTTTTATAGTGAACCAACACTAGATAAGTTTAGGGCCTTGGATTAGGATTGGAGAGTAAACTCTCCAAGGCCACAAAATGAAACTTAGGACTCATTAAAGAGTGATCAATCCATTCTTGCAACTTGTGTGTCAAGAGCCCCCTCTAACACGGGATTTAAGCATGAGGTTGTATTAGGGAAAGTAGGGAGATTACCCCTCTATACTTGTTTTGGTGTATGTGATACCTCTTTTATTGCTATGTATACAAGGGTTTAATTGGTTAACGCCTTTGGAGCTTCAGGATTTGTTACCCTACCCTTATGTGCAGTTGGAACCTATGAATGTTTGCTTAGCCATTGATTGTTAGGTGGTAGCCTTAGTGACCTTTCCTATGGAGCTACAGAGGTGACTGTAGGTAGGACGTGCCTTTAGTACCTGGGGTAAACATTCATTCACGGTCTTAGTTCCCTTGGAGGGTGACTGCATTAATAAAGGGTGCCCACCTTAATAAAGGGTGCTTGGACCAGTTAGGGTTGTTTCGCATAGAGCATTGTAATTTCTCCTCATACCTTTTCTATCCAATTGTGTGGGGAATTAATCTCCCCCATAGGGTTGTTTTTCAGAAGGGCCATGAAACCATTGGTTTGTTTTTTGTTAGCCTAGTTTTGATTAGGGGTGTGCTCTTTGAGTTCAAGTCTAGGTAGGCCTTAGATTGAATTGTGTTTGGAATTTAACATAGTATATTCACCATGGTTTAAATACCATGTCGGTCTCGTTGACTATGAGGAATTGAACCCATTACATAGGAATAGCCACCTATCAAGTGGCGTGAGATATTTGATGAATACTTCGAGGTAGAAGTGGTAGATGAAGATCCTCCACAAAATTTTAATCCTCCTTTGGTTGAGCCAAACACACCTCTACTTTTCCAAGTGAGGGAAATTGCCAATGCACCTTTCTCTTTGTTTATTCATCCTCCCACCATCTCATGAATGAGTGTTTTTTCTAGTGTAGTTGAGCCTATGAGCCCATCCTCAAGTGGGATAGGGGGAAATACCCTAGGGAGTATCCTAGTGATTTCTACATTGCCATCCCTTAGCTCCATTGGACCTACACAATTCATACCATTTTTTATCAGTCCTTCGATCTGGGGGACGCAATTTGTGTCATATTTTCCATCTATTAGTATACCTAGTGTCTCTATGCCCATCCCATACACATTAATGCCCACTTCTGGGTTCTTTTTTGGTGTAGGGTCGAGCTTGAGTTTCTGCCTGGGAAGTGAAACTCCTTCCACCTATTCCAATATTTTTCTCGGTCTGGCATCATCTGGTGCGCATGTACCTTTTGGGTGGAATATGTCTAGTGGTTTTTGGGTTGTCCCTAGTCAAGCCAAGGGAAGTATTACTTTGGGAGGTTTTAACATTCCATGGGTTAGAACACCTTTACCTATGGGCACATCCCTTAGGGGAATTTTTTTACCATGGGGAATTTTTCCCTTTGTTAACACATCTGGTCCTGGGGGTTTCTTCCTTGGAACTAAATTTGGGACCATTTTTCTTGGAGGTTCCACATATCCCCTTTGGGAGATATTTGGTTCTAGGAGCATTATTTCTCCTAGAAGTAACAACATTCATGGAGACACTCACTCTCCAATATCTCCCCAACCCTCCAATAGTACCAATATAGGGGGACCGCAAGGTCGATCTGGGACAGCAGAGACTTCACCTCCCTCCCAGTATTCATTTAAATCATTGCATTTCCTTGCAATGTTATATTTATCGGATTTATCACAGTTAACACATGACCCATCATGGTCGGCAATTCCTTCCAAGTTGTCATCCGATCTCCCAAAATTTGATGGTAAGTCGGGAGAGGACCCCTCCACACACCTCATGACATACCACTTATGGTGTTCATCCAACTTGTTGATGGATGATAATGTGATGTTGTGTCTTTACCATAGATACCTGACCAGATCCACCACCAAATGGTACATAGAATTAAAAGGTGGTTATTTTAAAAGATTCAATGACATGGCAATGGTGTTCTTAACACATTACCAATTGCCCATTTGGTTTGAGATAGGAACATAACTCTTAACTTCATTGTGTCAAGATAATTCCACTCACATTTCCAATCATATACATGAGTGGTGACAAAGACGTAGAATGATTAAGACTCAAATTTCGGATAAACTCCTTATGGAATGGTTCACCAAGTCCCTCCTACCACCCATTTCCAGAGATGTATCTATGGCCCGGTTGGCCACCAAGGAGTAGGCAATTTTGCATGCCCAACATTTGGACTTGATCTATTCACAATTAAGTGCACTTTATGATATCATCCCAAATGTTCCTCGGTCATTGACTGATCCAAAGAAACAAAACCTAGGACCCCATGTCGATGGTGTGGTTGGTTTTGTTTCACATGCCTCTATTAACCAGTTAGTTGATCAGATGGGTCAAATTTCCATTGACCCACACCCGTCAGCTTCTGGTACTAGTGCTCAAATTGTTGAGGTCCCTACTCAAACCTCTAAGGTCAATTCAATGAATTCTACATAACCAAAGAATCCTCAGCAACCTGGGGGGAAGAAGAAAAGAAACAAAAAGAAAAATTATAATATTGAGCAAGGGACTGCCTCCACCCAAAACACCCAGGAGGGCAGCACTAAGGAGAAAAGGAAGATTTTTTTTTCCTTGCACAATTTGTGGGGACGACCACCCTACTCACTAGTGTCCTCGGAAGGATGAGGTCCATAGATTTTTGGAATAATAGTGGGCCCCTCAAAAACCTATTGTCTTAACAAATATTTTCCCTCCTCAACCTCAAAACATGGTTTCCACCCTTCCCCTATGCAAGGGATCATGGTAGGTACCCCTCACCACGAGGGGTCTTCCTCAAATGCTTCTATTTTCATGTGTGACCAAATAGTCAATTTGCAAATGCAAGCAAAGAATTACGACATTCCCAAGCCTTCTCATGTTATGCCATAAGCAACATATTCTTCCCATCTTGGTGGCCCTCTTCATATCAAGAATCCATATTTTGACGCACTGCTTCTCCCCCTAAATGGTTTTCATCGATGCATGATGCATAATCCAAACACATTGGCTACCCACAACTAGAGTATTGTGAAATACTTGACCCAGGCACCATGTGCCATGTATACACTTAAAGTCTTCCAAAGTTGCCCAACACAGTGGAAATATTTGTTGTATGTCATAGGTGGGGTTGATCCCTGGAGAGAATTTTGATGACCTTTGATTCTTCTCAGATTACTCATAGGCTCTCCCATCAGGTTTCCTTTCATATCATAGTGCGATCGTTGGGGAAAAACATCTACTGAAAAGTGGTGGATGAAGGAGCCTAGACTTGCATCATGTTTATTTCTTGTTGGAAGGCCCTTGGCTCTCCTAAGCTCAACACGTCTAGAAAAATATTGAAATCATTTGATGGACACATGTTCCAACCCCATGGAATAATCATCACCTTACCCATCAAGTTAGGTGGTAAGATTGTCTTTGTTGATGTAGAGGTTGTCGACGCACCTCTTGAGTACAATTTATTATTGGGGCATACTTGGTTCTACGATATGACTACGGTTGTCTCATTTGTCTTTAGGGTCCTACGCTTCTCTCATCAAAGGAAAATCATTACAATTGATCATCTCATGTTTACTCGAGACTTTGGATCTAATATAGGGTCTAGTGTACCCTTTGTCACTAATACCATGCAATTTTATATGAATGTCAATGAGGGGATGTTTAAAGATCCTTTATTGATGGGAATATTCCCCCTTCCCCACTATCTACCACTGCACCTATGGCTCCTATAAATATGATTTCATCATTTACCAGTGGATCCATTGGGTCTTTTGATCCTTGGGTGGTACCTCGTCCCGAGGAAGTTGAAACATATGGAGCTACCATGTCGCTCATCACAATCGATATTGTCATTCTAGAAATCCCATTAGCATCTGTTGATATTGGTCAAAAACTCCATCCTCCTATGGAGTGTGATCACCCTACTCTTCCCAAAAGGGTTCTTGCCTCTCCACATGCACATGATTTCCTAGATATTGAGTTTCCTTCAGAAGAGGCCATCCTCGAACTCATGGCTTCCATAGAAAATCCAAAGGATGAGGTGATGTAGAAATAACCTTTTCCTAATTTGGAACCTGTGAGATTCATCCTAATAAGTCATGATTCAATATTGGGGGCAGTTTTTGGGGAATCTAGTAAACCTCCCATTCTTGACCTTTTTCTATCTCAGATATCTCTTTCAGAACTTTCCATTGAGTTCTCTGCCCTCCCTTCCTCTAAAGATTTATGTTTCTTACCTCCTTCATTTCTTGATGGGTCCCATCAAGGAGTCATCATAACTCACTAAACCACTCATGATGATTATATTTTTTCACAGAGATTCATTCCTATGTGGCATGGAACTGACATGGTGAACCATACTATGTTGACATCATCTCATGAGTTCATCGATTATGAAAAATGTCTTTGGAATGAGCCTCGTAAAGGGCTCTGCTTGGCATAAACCATCAATATGCATTTCCTTGTACATAGGTGTGTGGTGTGAGTTCTTTTGTTTTTCATATATCATATCCAAAAAATCCAAAAATATTTTCCTTTTTGAGATTTCACTATGTGTTTTGACCCTGGAATCTAGTTTACATGTGTTAACAGGATTACGGGGAATTATTTTTATGAACATGGAGATGTCCACTACACTTGAGGTATATATTCCTAAACTGGCATATAGGGACAGGTTTTTACCTACATTTTTTGCCTTGCATTATTAACCATCCATGTTGTCAGCATTATGCCTTATGTTCAAACCCAGTCAGTTGCAACACTAGCCACTCCTTTTTCATGTCGTAATTGGTTTGGTAGTGCCTACCCTTCTTGAGAACCCTAGTTAGCACCTGGATTTCCATTTGGTTCCCATGTTGTGTTTTCATGTGGTCCTAGGAGCCCTCCTTTATCCCCATCGTGACTTGCAGATTGAGCCTCGTTTCCTCTCTTCATCTATATTATGGTGACATCTCATGGGAGTTCCCGAAAAAACTATTATTGTTGATTAATGGTCACCTACGCATTTTTCTCTTGTGTCATTCCCTTCGCCGCTACAATGTTGTTTACCCACATCCTTCTTATTGTTGTGCAGTAGCCTTGACCATCCACCTCTTGCATTATTTGGCCTCTATTTTGCATCCATCTACCTAGGGGGAGAACAGCTGCTAAGAGTGGATATCACTTTCTTGTACCACTTGCATTCATTTTACTTAGGTCAGTTCCATGTGCTTGGAACATAGGAGCATGTTGTTAAGCCACTCATTCTCTCCCACCGAGTTTAATTTTATCTATTTTTCGGACTCATAAAAGGACATGAAAAAGGTATCGATATTACTTGTGCCATTATTTCATACTCGTTAAATCATGAAGCTGACCAAGAATACCTCTATTCCTATTTCACGCTCATTAAACCATGAAGAAGGCAAAAATACAAAAAAAAATCAAAAAAAGAGTGGGGGTTTTCACCATTGGTCTATTCTCAAAATGGAAGCATCATCCAAATCGCCCTTGAGCATGGTACATGTTTGAGTCCTCATCATACAATTGGGTTTTAAATTTCCTAGGAGCCATCCCAGTAATATGACTCAGAGATACTCCTCTGACTAGTTACTCTTCCAGTCATCATGGAGAGTGCTTCGATGCCTCTTGCATTGTTGCAGTATATCTATCCATCTCTTGTGTCTTGCTACAAAGTCACCATTGTGTCGTGATATATGTTCAAGGGAAGTTTAATCCTGATTAGGCCATATATCATTTTGTTGACATTGTGAGTTAGCCATCCCATATCAGTTGTACTCAGTGATACTCTCTCTTTTCAACATCTCTTGGTGTATGCTTTGTGTCGATTGATGGGGGATACATCAATGCCCTCCTTCGACAAATATCCTCCTATCAAATTTACACATTGTTGGTAGTAGGATGAAGTGGAAATAAGATTGACCGAAGTGGAAAGAAGGATGATCATGGGGAAAGAAAGAGTACAGAAATGAAAGTAACAGCTGGAGGAAAACATAGCACGCGCGCATGAAAGAAAGCGTGCACAAGAAAAGAGACAGCTGGAAGGAAGAATAGCATGCACACATGGGAGGAAGACCTAACGCCGATAGGGTTAGGGTTTTTGTAATACATTGTAAATGACTGAAGAGCCCGATAGATATAAATATAGATACGTAGGTATCGTAGGGGTTCCTCGTTTTTGTTGTGTAAGGTTGTTGGTTCTTGATTAGTTCATTTGTGTATTGCTCATACCGGATATGTACGAGTCGATGCGATATGTAATATTGTTATGAACCATTTTGTAAGTTATTGATCTAGAACAGAGGAGAGAAGGAAGATCTAAGAATTATATCGTAGGCTATGGAGCCTGGTGCGATCTAGTTTTCCTCATATAGATATTACCCATCTGAAGGGAATTGTAAGCACACGACGTTGGAGATGCAGAACTACCATAATAGAAGATCCAAGAGACAAATATTTGTGGACGTAACCCAAGAGTGGGTGAACCACGATAATACCTGTGTAATATGATGAATGCATGTATGTCTTTACTTTCTTGCAGCAGTTAATTGTTGTGCTTAATGAATGATTTATTATATTGTTATGAAATATGGTGGCATGTTAAGGGGAAAAACTGTGAATACAGTGCATAATCTCAAGTAATAGTAAGATAACAGTCACTGTTTATAGTAGATGGCTCTGAATAATAAACCCCTATCTCATACTTAATCCTAGGCTGTAAACACCTAAGTCTTACAGCCACCCATTTAAACATGTCTCGAGTGATACTACGTAGCACATTCTGTGTGTTGTGTTTCCTTTTGGTTCACCAGGAGGGCCTATAGTTTTAGAGGCTTTGTTGGAAACTCAAAAATACATGAACCCTGGGTCAATACCTCAGGTGGTAGAGGAGGGAAAATAAATAATAAGAAAATTGTTTCATTGTCGTGTTGGTAGGAATGAGAGAGGACTGAGTAGGTGAGATAGACTGAGTGAGAAGAGAATGAAGAAAAGAAGAGATAAATGATCCACTAGAAGGTAATGTTGAGACCATGGAACCCCACAAAAGAAAAAATCGAAGGTTGGTTGAGAACTAAAGAGCTAGAGTTTTCACAGAAAGACAATAGAAACCCTAGAATCACACCTCGAAAATATCTGGACAAATACATGTTTACGGATTTACACGAAGTATTTTTTTGTGATTTTCCGCATCTACTACAGGAGTGGATACTAAGGTTGAAGGATAACCACATGACAAACTGAATTCGACAACTAGATTGGACTCCAGTACAGATTGAGCAGTTACAACAGGTGAACAACAAATTCACTCACGCAGTAGAATTTTGGCTTGACAGTATTGTTGCAGGGTTCATAATAGAGTTTCCAGTTGACAAAGAGAAGTCATACAGCACAGAAGAGCAAGAATTTTTTTAACGCCCCATATCTTGACCTTTAGGGAGTTAGAAGATTGATTGTTTACTCATCTTAGTAATTCAATTCTTAACATTTGTTTGGGCTCAGTTAGATTGAGATAGATATTTGAGATATGTACATATTTTTATGTTGCATGATATTATTTTCATTGTTATATACTCTTGATGATGATAGCTCTTTGGTTTTGTTTAAACATGCAAGTTAAATGTGGAATTTAGAGTCACGTAGATACTAGTTCAAAGTTATGTTGAGAATGCATAACGGATGTCTGAGACATGATAAAATAAACATGCATTTCTTAAATTGAGCGTCAATACAGATATGGATCATATATGAAATTATTATGTGTATGCATAGATATGATTTATTGGTGGATTAACTTACAGGTTAATGAGCTATTCGATAGCCAAATGACTGTAGTGTTAAGGTAACTTGGATGTCATTAGACATCAAGAATATAATATATGCTATATGTTGTACTTATTATTTAATTTATGATTGAAAATGTCGCTATAGTTGTGGTGAGTGTGGTTTTGGCCGTTTTAAGCTTGCTTGAGTGATTGTTTGATGGTAACTCTAAGAATAGTGGTTACTGCAGTGTAAACTTGATATAGGGGTGTTGACCCTAGTTCTATAAGGAGGGTGGAAGTGTGCCCATAGTTTATCCTCTAAAACCTAGATTCATGGGAGGACAATGTGATGCATGCTCCCCTATATGTGTGATGGTGACTACTAGTTGCCCGTTGGGGAAGCTTAGTCGATATGTATGAAACTTCCACTTATGGGTTTCTATATGGATTTACATCAATATAGTTGATGCTCCATCTTAATTAGCAGAGGAAAGGGCGAGGGATGGAAGATGGAAGTTGGTTAGGAAGGAAGGATGCTTAAATGTTAGTTGAGAATACTGATAGGGGATTAGAGACACCACTATTGTTTACTCACTTGGTTCCGACCATGTTTAAAACCCTCTTTGATTTCCCTAATGATATTTTAAGTGTGACAATGAGTTATTGATGAATTGGTAATTTAGTTCATTAAGATTATTAAATGATGCATTACTTGATTTGTTGTCCTACATGTCTTGATGATCATATAGGAACTATGCACTAGAGAAATGATTGTTTATCGTTAGTACACATGCATGAGATATGTGTCCTCTAGCTCCGCACACATACCCTACACATGTACACTAATTATAAGTAATTAATGTATTAATTATTAAAGTAAATTATTAACTATTTAATTGAATGTTTATGGAATATGTAAATTATATTGCATACAAATATCTAGAAGCATTAAATACCTTATTGACTTTGATAGATGGTGGGTATGATAGATTAAATGAGCATGGTGGGGTGTTACGTAATACATTTGGGGGAAAATTATCAAATAACATTTATTATCTAGCATGAGAATAAGAAAACTTTATTTATTTATTGTTTAATGCAAGTCATTTTATATTTAGTTTATTTTATGTTTTTTAAAATATCTAGATAAAGTCAGGGTTGATGGATATTAATGAGGGTGGTTGAGAAGACTTTGGGAAGTGTGTATGGAAACTTGATAAATAGGGAGAATTAGAGAGGAGGGGGAGGATGGAGAGGGTTTGAGCATGATGAGAGGTTGTGAAATTCTTGGAGATATAATTAGGTTTGAGCATGATGAGAGGTTGTGAAATTCTTGGAAGATATAATTCTTGTGATAGTTTTCTTTGAGCATTTGTGCTTTGTTGTTCTTGGAGTCACGAGCACGGAGGGCCAAGAAACCAAAAGGTTTCTTGGAGCTAGGAAGACAGCTAGGATCCTAGTTGGCAGGGAGGATTTCGTTGTTTCACTCTAGGAAAGAGGGAAAAGAATGCTTGGAAGCGCCTAGGACTACATTGCAATTGATGAGCTTCAACAAACTAAGGAAGAGGTATTTTTCAGTGGTATTTGTTGTTGATATTTTGTATATACTTTTGTTTTAAGTTGCAAATCTTAGAGTTAACCTATTACTTAATTCATCATGCTATTTAGATTTATCGTTGAGAAAATGTAGAAGAATTGTGTAAACGAAATGAAATTATGTTAAAGTAAAGTTGTTATTGAGTATGTATATCCTGGATGGGTGTTACTTTTCTATGCGGACCTCAAGGAAGGTACATTCGATCATTGTATAATTCTATTAAGATATTGTTATATAACAAAGGTATAATGACAATGGAATCAGACAGCTAAACTTCCCTGCATGCATGGGGAAAGGGGGGAAGCACTAACAAAGGGGATAAATGGAAGGAAGTAGAGATAAAGGCAAGAAGGAGGAGGAACCTTTGGACCCGATCATGATGGATGACGACCATATCAAGTGGATCTTAGCATAATCAGGAAAGATGCATAGTGGAGTACCCTACCAATATAAGGTGAATACCAAGAAGAGAGTCATAGCCACAAGGGAGGGCTTGGCTAGCAATGAGAAAGAGGTAGAGGATCTTCGGGCTGTGGAGCAGATTGAGGAAATTCTACACGTAAATTATTAGAGGAAAATGAGAGGTCCAAGAACGGGAGGAGAAGGTAGCCATCCTATCCATATTAATTTCAGTGTGGAACCCATAAACCCATAATACCTTGAGAAGCATTTGCTCATTTTTGCAAAGATCTAGGAAGCAAAACAAATCACTGATGAAGATACCAAACTCGCACAGCTAGTGATTACTCTAAGAGACCCCTCACTAGACTGGTACATGAGCCTAGACACAAATAGTACCCCTGGGATGACAAGGACACTGGAAGACATTAAGAAGATATTGATTAATGAGTTCTAGAAGCTGATCTCAGAGGATCAGTACATAAATGAGATGATTGAAATAAGATAGAAACCAGGAGAGTCTGTATGGTATATTGACCAGAGATTCAAGAAACTAAATGGAAAGATAAAATACCTTATGACCAATATGCAACATCGACACCTATTTGTCAACTCACTACTACCACATTTAAAATATCCTTTACGACAATAGAAGTTTCAGACGCTGGCAAAGGCTCTGTAGGCAGCCTTGCAACTAGAAGAGAACCATTACCAGCAGACGGACCCATCTATCAAAGAACTAAAGGAGGATTTGAATAATCTAACATTTTAGTTGAACCAGAATAAGAACAAAGACAAACAAGAAGTTGTTTGGTGCACCACATGCAGGACGGAAGGAAACCACAAGAACGAGTGCCCAACATCCGCACAATATATGGTAGCAGGTATACCAAATTAGTTACCACAGGGAGGACTATGGTGTGAAATATGCAAGAAACAGGGTCACAACCTTTACCACTGCATGATGATGCAGAAATACCAGACAGTCCCAAAGAGTTCATACTGCACCTTTTTCAAATCAGTGGGCCACAACGATAAATTTTGTAGAACTATGGAGCTGATACGGGAAATAACATCAGATGCATATAGGGTACAAGCCAAAATGATGATTGGGAAAGAAGATCCATAGTTCAATCAAGTCCCAACTCCATACAACACTACACAGCAGTAGTATAACATTGCGTAGCAACCATACAATAACGTGCAGTCACAGTACAACACATCACAACCCCAGTACAATATTGCGCAGTACAATCAGACACCACAGTATAACGCGTCGAGAGGTGATCGAGCAGGCTACCGAGGAGGAGGACGAGCCAGAGGAGGTTTCGTACAAGGTAGAGGACCAGTCACATGTCGCAATTGTCAGCAACCTGGACATTATGCATGGGAATCTCCACTTCCACTAGCAACTTGTATGTATTGTCGCGCATCGGAACATGATACAGAGGAATGTCCAAAACTACTAGTAAATATTCAAGAAAAGAGGAACCAGAACAATCAGAATGTCCAGTGGATTTCAGCCGAAGCAAGGGATGACGAACGAAACATCAACATAGTCACTCGTGGAGGAACGAAAATAGGAAATGACATAGTTCAACATGAACCAGCGCAGAACCAATGGGTAAAGAAGAACATTTAACTAAGGAAGTAGTTTGACACGCAAAAGGAAAAGGATATATTTAAAGAAGTCAGACAAGAATTTCAAAAGGAGGACACGGCGTCAACTTCAATTGCACAGCAAAGCAAGGAAGCCCTAGAATATGAGATGTCATCGTCACTGGATCATACCAATGGAATGCAGCCCATGGGACAAGTAAGTATAATCAAAGGATTTTTGTAATCATGCGTGAAAGTATTAAGTGATCCTTCATATATGAAAATACTGCAAAACATACTAGAGAAATGTAGCAATGAGACAGACGAAAAGACAGAACCAAAAACTGTTAACCACCTACACACAAGAAGAAGAACAAGTAGGGAATTTAGATTAAATGCTAACATTAGGGATTTCAACATGGGAGACATTATACTAAAGCGGACTTTGAATTCATTGAAATAGTAGATGGTACAACACCTTACTCGGCATTTCTTGGTCTGGATTGGGCGTTTGACAACCAGACCATAATCAATTTGAAAACCAAGAAAATGACATTTGATCCAGAGAATACAGGGTCATAGTGCCATTAGATCCATTAGAAGGGGAGATTTTCATAGAACCCACTTGTCTGAACTTATAGGAAATCGGTCAGTTGTACAGAAAAACTAAGCGTGATGAGGATTACGTAAACCCAATTGTAGATGGGGTACTCAGTTGGCGGAGCATTAATTCATGTGCAATAGACTCAGACTTCGGGTTGTAAAACTAGCAACAGAGGCTACACAAAGTATCCACGAGAATATGTGCAAGAATAGACTACGCAGTAAGGTGGGTAGGCACAGAAATTAGAGAACCACCCAGTAATGGAAACATTCCTAACACAATACGAAGATGAAGTCTTAGAGAATCAGAGACTGATAGCAATAGACTTAGCACTAAAGGCCACACCCACAAGATGGTGGGGGGCACACAAGGAGACAATCACAGACCGATATCAATGTAAGCGGTTACTGCACATAAGGTTTGGTGCAGAACAAAAAAACAACAAACAACAGAAATATGAAGGACATGGGACACCAACGGAACACTTGGAGGTGTGTAGAACGCTGTGGAAAATGACACCACCAGAGAAATGGAGGACATTACAACAAAATTTCACAGTCACTTTCTCATTTGAACATGAGAACCCCAACATAGATGCAGCCCTTAAACGGATCAGAGGAATGATATTTGTCAAAGAACCGGAAGTAGAACTTCTCATAGAAGAGCAACAGTGAAATAAGAAGACAGTCAAGGAACTACTTTCATGTTACCACATACAAGAGGAAACATCGGATGAGGATGAGTTGTGTGACATTCAAATCAAAGAAGTAGAAGGCGAAAGAGATGTGGAAGGACCACCCATAGAATCAGAAATCATTTCCATGCCAATCAAGGTAAAGAAAGTTAACATCGGGACAACTAAGCTACCCAAAATGGCCAGCATTGGAGATTACTGGGATGAGAAAATAGTAGAAAGTATCACAGAGTTGCTACGTGAATATAGTGACCTCTTTCCCACAATATTCATAGAGATGAAGGGCATAGCCGGAGAACTAGGAGAAATGAAGATACCACTCAGACCTGACGCGAGACCTATTAGGCAGTGACCTTATAGATTGAACCCCATATATAAATAGAAAGTTAAAGAGGAGATCGACAGGATGCTCGAAGTCGAAATGATCGAATCAGTTGAGGAGTCAGAATGGATAAGTTCGATGGTAGTGCAGGACAAGAAATAGGGAAGAGTAATCAAGATATAGGTCGACTTGAGGAAGTTGAATGATGAATGCCTACACGGCCCATTCCCTACATTGTTCACAGACGAAGTGCTAGAGAATGTGGGAGGACATGAAGCGTACTCATTCACTGATGGATTCTCAGGCTACCATCAGATTAAGATAGCAAAAGAAGATAGACATAAGACCATGTTCGCAACAGAATGGGGATCTTATCAGTACACAGTCATGTCGTTTGGACTGAAGAACGCACCAGCAATATTTTCTAGAGTGGTCATTGCAGAATTTAAGGAATTCATCCATCAGTTTCTTGAAGTATACCTGGATGATTGGATAGTATATAGCCTGTTGAAAAACCATGTGGAAGTTTTACGGCTGATATTAGAAAGATGTAGACAGTTCTAGATATCACTGAACATCAAGAAATGAATATTTGGAACATCGTTTGGGATACTATTGGGCCATATAGTATGAAAACAAGGTTTATTGGTCGATCTGGCAAGATCGCAGTCATTGTTAACTTGTCGGCACCAAGAACAGTCCATCAACTAAGAGTGACTTTAGGACACACAAGATACTACAAGAAATTCATCAAAGGCTATGCACAAATTAGAGCACCCATGGAAAAGTTGTTACAAAAGGATACAAAGTTTCCACGGAATGACGAGTGTCAACACAGGATAGATATTTTGAAGGAAAAGATGGTTACCACACCATTATTAGTATTTCCAGACTGGGAAAAGACATTCCATGTGAATGTAGATGCTTCAGCGATAGCACTTGGAGCTATCTTAGCACATCCAGGAGCGGGAGACTTGGATCACCCGATAGCATTTGAAAGAAGAAAGTTATCAGACTTAGAACAGAACTATAACATGATAGAAAGAGAAGGCCTAGCCATGGTCTACGCACTGCAAAAGTTCGGGAATTACCTATTGGGGAAACACTTTAATATGTTCACAAATCACTCAGCCCTGAAATACCTAGTCAACAAGCGAGTGTTGGGGGGGAGAATCTATCGATGGTTACTATTATTTCAAGAATTCGACTTTGAAGTAATATTTAAACTAGGAAAATTGAATGCAGGACCTGACCACTTGGCAAGGGTCACAAATGGAGAAGAACCTACGAACGTAGAAGAAAACATTATGGATGCACAGTTATTCTTAGTACAGATTGTTGATGAATACTTCACAATTGTTGATGAATACTTCACAGATATAATTCATTACTTGACTATAGGTACTACACCGCAAGAATATACCACCACGCAGAAGAATAATTTTGTAGTCCGCGCAGCCGACTATCAACTGATTGAAGGACACTTATATAAAATGGGCGCAGATAGAATTTTGCGAAGATATGTGTTAGAGCATGAAAGACCAATAATTTTAGAAGAATCTCACGAGGGAATCATAGGAGGGCATTACACAGGGAAATCTACCGCACAGAAAGTATTACGTGCAGGACTATGGTGGCCAACAAGTCACAGAGACTCGAAGGAGTATTGTCAAAAATGCAATGTCTATCAAAGGGTAGGCAAACCCAACAGAAGAGACGAGATGCCACTACAACCACAAGTAACATTACAGGAATTCGAAAAATGGGCAATAGAATTTGTGGGCCCAATTAACCCACCAGCCAAAAGAACAGGGGCAAGATACAATATCATTGCGACGGAATACTTAACAAGATGGGCAGAAGCCACACTAGTAAAATATTGCAGCATAGAGACAGAAGCACACCTTTTGTTTGAAAAAGTAATCACTAGATTTGGGTGCCCAAGACTATTGATGAGAGATCAAGACACGTACTTCATAAACAGCACCATCCATGCAATGACTAAAGAGTTTGAAGTCCATCACCAGAAGAGCACACCGTATCACCCATATGCGAATGGCATAGTGGAAGACTTCAACAAAATTATGGAGAATGCATTGAAAAATATATGTAACATCAACAGAGATGATTGGGACCTTAAAGTACCAGCTGTATTATGGGCATACAGGAATACATGCAAAAATTTGACGGGGCACACACCATTTAAACTGGTTTATGGCTAAGAAGCAGTAGTGCCATTAGAATTTTTAGTACCCAAATTGCGCGTAGAAGATATCACACAAATGATAGAACGAGGCACAGTATAGGAGAGATTGAATCAACTATTAACCATGGAGGAAGATCGAATCTTGGCAGGATTCCATCAACAAGTGCAGAAAGCAAGAGACAAATCTTGGCACAATCGACACATCAAGAAGAAAATGTTCAAGGAAGGAGATCTATTATTGATGTATGACAGCAAATCGCTTCAGCACCTGGGAAATCTTAGAATGCATTGGTTAGGACCATACAAAGTAAAATATGTCACATATGGAGGAGATGTACAAATAAGAGATTTAGCAGGCACAGAAATCAAAGGAATTATCAATGGGATCCGACTGAAGCTGTATAAGGATATTCGACCACCCATGATGCAGTAAAAAACTAAAAAAAAAAATCGAAAAGAGAATGAAAAGAAAACAAAACTAAAGAGGATGTGGTATGCCAAAGGAAAAAAAAAGGCCACACAAAGTTAGTAACACAAATCTGACAAAGGCAAGGGCAATGGTTATATGCAAAGTAAAAAACAAGCAGGAAAAGGAAAATCGGCAAAAAGCAGTACGATAGGACAACACTAGGAAAAATTAAAAAACGGCAAGGACAGATGGGACATCACATTAATCGCGCCAACTGGAGACGGAAAAGAAAGTGTAATGGCAAGTACGAAACCACCGTAGATACATTGAACCCATAGTTATGGTGCATTAAACGCATAATGGAGGAAGCATCCTCGACAAGCTTCATGACAAGCCCATATAACACGCAAGCACGGGAGAAACTAGTCTATTCACGAAAGGAGAACAGAGAGAGAGTAATAGCAAGTAGCACACACAGAGAAAGACTACAGAGCTCATAGAAGTTATTCGAACTCAACAAATGTTCGACAGTCACCACTATGTCACCACTGAAGCCAGTAAAAGCAAGCCAGACTGCCAGACCGACTAGGGTTCAAACTAGATCATGAGGACCATTGGAAGAAAATGAACAGCAGCAGTCGGAGATCATCGATATCGACGAAATCCCATCCCCAGAGATGATACCGGTGAATTCTACACCAACAGTGGAAAAAATTTAGTAGCCACAAGCAGAGGCCATGAAAGTGGATATGCCAACAGCGACACAGGATCCTCAGAACGAGGAAGTGGAAACCCAAAAGGAAGTGCAACCAGAAATCACCGAAGCTGTAACATCCCAGTATGGTGCACTGAGGGAACTTATTCTTTGAGGACACTTGCTCACAAGTGATCCAGATTATTATGATATTAAAACATTTGACTTTGATTATGATGAGTTATGGTAGATGACATGATGTTTTACTGC
>SNQJ01S0118704.1:0-17752 GCA_010110895.2 Picea sitchensis
TTATTTGGCATTCTTCAATTGACAATATTATTTAGGTTTATTTCTTATATGAAATTGATCAGATGTCTGAAATGCTAGGGTTAGCACAATTCAGATCCCATCTAGCTTATATGCATCTTCCATATACTTCTATAACAATCTCATCAACAATTAATACACACAAAATCTCTTACTCAATGAGTACAATAAAACTGTAAGAGTTATACTACAATTTATTTCATTCCAATTGTAATTTAATCAACATAACAATTCATCCAGAATTCAATAGATGTATTCTATCAGCCATTATATCAAATAAATTTCGATCAAAAAGGAGTAGATGGACATATCTGAGGAAGTTTTTGAACAAAAAATGGAACAACCAAGTTCCTCCCAACCTTACAAAAAAACAACCAATCTACTTGTCCCATTCACCCCCTAGCTTGACCATGAATCCATGAGGGTGAACTCTATAACTCGTCCTTAGCTATAATCCTTCAGTTTCAGAAAACATCTCCTTGCCTTACACTCAGAAAAACAATGTTCATAATAGCAAGTGACAATTTTTTTCCCCAACATACTAGGCAACGTCCTGCCTCCTCCCATGTGCTATATATCCAAAATCATTTGTGCCTAGGTCTTTTCCCCTTGGTAATTTTCAAATCTTTCCAAATCCTTAATTTTCAGGGGCTGCCAATGGCCAAATTCCTAATTTTCCACTTGTAACATTCAACCATGAGGTAATTCCAACATGTTCCCCACTCATGGAGTCGTGGTAATTTGATTTCAATCTGGATGTTCCATTTGTCCATCAACAATAAATATAAAAATTATTTGTTTCTTACAAGTTTCATAGTGAAAGAGTTAGTTGGGTCAAATCAGATCTTTGCCAAATAGTGATAATCATAATTTACAATTAACTGAATTCAAAATTCGGAATTGTCATAAATGGCAATAATTTTCCAATTTCAAATTTACAAAAATGGAATAAAATGTTTGGTTTTCTACCACACTTAAGGGGTTTAATGAGTGTGGGGCTCTTTTCCAAAACTTCCCTCTTGCACAAAGACATCAATTAGCATTCAACATTTATTCATTACCCATTGTTGTCATTTATAACCAATTAGATGTGAGCACATCAGCAACATATATCAAGCAATATATTATCAACAAGTCATCACTACAATGAACCCAAAGAACACAAATTTTATGTACAATTTTCTTTTATTACGGACTACAATCCTTGAGGTTTATCGGCAACAACTGAATAAAGTAAAAATCTACAAAGCGCAGATCTATATGAAATACTTAGCTTGCATTCTCAGCATCAAGCGAGATGGGCAACAATCCTCAGCAGGATATCAACACGTACCATAAACAAGAGCATCAATCATTCACCAGCCACATTGCCATAAACAAGTGCATCAACCATGCACCAACACATCAATCAACACAGTACCAACAAAAAGTGCATCCAACCATGTACTTGAAGTATATATATATATATAAAAAAAATCATAATAATGACTCAACAATGTAACCAACATCATCAACTATACACCTTATTATTGTGCCAACTCATCAACTACTTATCTCTCAACCAGCATACTCAAAATGTACCTCAACCAAAGCCCTCATCAATTTCATCATCAAAGTCTACGGTTGTAGCTCTAAGGCGGAACCTGAATTATTGTCTGATCACATTTCTTTTAAACCTTCATTCTTCAGCAACTTGGAAGGTTTTCATCCGAACTTGTTTTTAGTCTCACAGCCTAGTTTTGGATTAGTCAACAACCCTAACGGAAGTAATCATAACTTTGAACCCTTGGGCAGAACTGATACACAATGTTCTTTGGGTGTGGTGGTTTATGAGAAATTTATCAAGTGGCTTACGACTTGTAACCTCAGAGAAAAGGAGTTATAGCAAATGGCACATACACCCTTGCTGAATTACGGCTTATTCTAGAAATTGTAGAAGCGTGCCCCGCACAAAATATTTGTTAGAATTATCTGAAACTGTTACCAGGTACAGGGCTTTTTACCAAAACCAACACATTTGGTCTCATGTATTTAATATCTGTTATGAAGAAGTTATGACGTTTTACGAAACACCTGATTTTGACTAGTTTAGGGACTGGCCACAAGGCACCTAAACTCTGTTGTGTAACTCCCAAAATAAAATGTCCCACAAGCTGAATTTGTAACCACAGATGGATTCTGAACTTTCTCACTTAGACCAACAATTTCAGGATCTGAATCAATTTAGAAAAAAAATTATAGCAAAATGGTGAGATGACACAGAAATAACCTTACCACAAAGCCTTCAAAGGAATTTATCCTTCCTTAAATTCAGGCCTTCTTTTCTTCAACTTTCTCCAAATTTAGAAGCTGAATATCATTTGGTAAATCTCAGATTTTATATATATTAATATTATCAAATTAATTCAAATGAGAGAGAGCCTTACCTCTTTGCTGCCTCTCAAACAGCTTCATAAAAACGTCTTCTATAGGTCCTTATTTACTTTTCCTTATTTGCAGGTTGGGTCCACTTCTAATTTCTCCATTCAAATTATTATTGGAATATGTTTTACCCATTTCTAGGTCCACTTGACCTATTTCCCATATTTTTAGGGTTAACCAAACCACATAAATAATCTTTCTTGATTTTCATACTTTTATCATTTCTTGATTTTGTCCTTCTCTTGATTATTTAAATAATCACTGAGATAAATAAGTATTGGCTTGTTTTCTAGGTCCACTTAACCCTATTTTCCTTGTTTTTAGAAGGTTAACCATTTTCCATAAATATTCACTTCTTGATTTTTTAACTTTATTTTGCATCATTGTTTCGCTTCTTTTGATTCACTTTGACTTGCTGACTTTGGGGGCTTCAAGAGCCTTCATGTGAGAGTCCTTCAACTTAGTAAGGCCAACTCTCAAATAGGAGGAGTTATATGACATTCTTCCTACGAAATGGAATGACAACGACTATCCATCTAGGATAGTTTCACCAACAATTTCAGCGAGTCTTAATCGTTATTCCCTCATACAGCGCCGGGTCCTCCAAAGCCATTCTTCTAGGATAACTCAATCCATAAAAGTGTCTTCCCGGTAGGGGCTTCACCATAAGGGACCACTTTGGAGTTCATCATTTGTACACCCTTATCCCAATCATGATAAGACAATAATGAGAACATGGGTCCTCCAACCATTCTTCTAGGATAACTCAATCCACAAAGCGTCTTCAGGTGGGGAACTTCACCATCAGGGGACCGCTTTGGAGTTCATCTAGTTGTTTACCTTTGCATCGATTGGTTTCCACTTGGCATCTATCATTCTCATCAATGCTTATTCATTGTTCATCAATCATCATCAATCAATTACTTGACATCGACCAATGACATCAATCAAAACCAAACCATTTACATCACAATGACATATGATCCAACAATCATCCAAGTAATCAAACCATTGGCATCAATGACAAACCGGTATCAATGACAACATGATCCAACAATCTCCCCTTTGGCATTGATGGAAATACAACATTGATGTCAGCACCAATTACCAAACACCAATTACAAATTATTGATGTCAACATGTAGACAAAGGGCATCTCTACATCAATAGTCAATGTGACTATCTCCCATCAATCTATCCCATCAATGGGCTTACATCAATCCACATCCAATGTGATTATCTCCTTCTTTGATATCAATGGAAAATGGCCATTCTTCTCTTGGGGTTTCTCCCCTTGTCTTATTCTTTGTTGTATAATCTCTCCCCCTTTGTATAAGGGATATCAATCTGATGTAGCTCTTGAAATCATATCGGTCATGCTCCCCACGAAACCATGCCTCTGTCCTCTGCATCGATAAATCTGATCCACAGGAACATGCTACGTCCTCTTTCTTCAAATAGCCGGTCTCTTTTCTTGGTATGCATCCGATAAATCTCTCCTCCTAGAATCATGGGAAGAAGAATAGCTCCCCTTGTGGGTATATCTCCCCATATCTTATCTGTAAGATGAACAATATTCTACCAAATGACGATCCTTGGACCACATTATGCATCAAAATTTTGCTATACCATACATCATGAAATAAAGATATGTCATCAATGAAATGAGAATCATGAACAATATATCCACCAAGTAAATCATGTACCAAATGCTTCATACACAGCACCCATGTACATCAACCATGTGACAAAATATAAAAGATATCATCCATGAATTGTATCCACCATATACCAACATGTGAATCTACCAACGTACCAACATTATGTGCATCTACCAACATGTAAAACAATGTGCATCACATCAATAGCACTGAAGCAAATACCATCCATGAGTGTACTATCATACATCATTACTTGCACCAAGCAATTATATCAACCATGCGTCAGTAAGATAAGATTCCCCAATGATGTACTACAATGACTATCAATCTACATGTTTCAATGTAGCCCATCCCACATGAAAAATGCATGCACCATGATATCCAACAATACCATATGATTCCAATGGAACTTAAAAGTATCATCATGCATGTACTCCAACTTATCAACATCAAACCATACTCAAGGGTTAGTGCCATGCACCCAAGATTTTATTTTACATGAAATCCAATAGATGAACACTTAAACCTGCAACAATGAGTGTGAACGCAACAAACAATGTGGGACCACCTGCTTGAGGTTATACCATCACATTAAACTCCAAACCATGTGCATTTACTTGCTTTCCCAGGGCTTTACAACAGACACGTGGCCCGCTGCACAAATGAGTGTGTGTGTATGAGACCTAATCAAGGTTAGAGTGCATGGACACATGACTATCACTGAATTACACGTAACGTTAGTAGATGGCACATTTGAACTTCCCCTTTAATCTTTCATTCTGATGCAGTACGCTCTGTCTTCTTCACCGCCACGTAGATGACCCTTCTCTCTCTCGAACTTAGGCTTAAGGTATCCATGTTACCAAATATGTCTCCCTTTCTTACTTCATTCCTTCTTCTAGCCATGCTACTTGAATTCCTCATCATGTGCTGTGCTTGTGTTCCAACCTCCTCACAGGTTTGGCGGCCAAATCCGCTTTCTAGTATGTAACATCCTTAGAGTTCACGGTGAGCAATATGTCCTTTTCGATCACATCTCCAACACCTTGGTGTATAGAATCTTCCATTATATCTTCTTTCATAATATCTACATTCCAAGAATCTTTGTGACCATATCATTACATGAATAACAATACCCATGAAAATGTTTTTCATTACCTTTGCTTTGGTGTTGACCCCCAAGAATGGCTTCTTGATGTCTTCCTTGCTTTATTCTTTTGGGGAATTTCTTTTTCCTTGTGTGTGTAGATGGTTTGCTTTGCAACATTGTCTTCCAACTAACGTGGGTTACCTCATGCTTCTTTGGCGATTACGCTTGCTTCAACATGTGTATCTTCTCCCTTTGTATCCAAGTCTGATTTATGCATGATGATCTTTGACTTTCAAGATCTCATCCAAGATTAGAAGCTAGGCTGAATTTGTTTGACTTTTCACCTTCTTTCTAAGGTCCAACAATTTCAGCTTCTAACTTACAACATGACTCTTCCTTTTCATTTATTTGAATCTTCAATGGTTCCTCTCTTCTTTTGGCTTCTTCAATTCTGTGTCTTGGGATGGACAATGGTTTCAAAACTTTTACTAATCTCATCATCTATATTCATGTCTCTTTTTCCATTCTTTAGTCTTGTGATCTCTTCTTCCTTTTCTTCCTAATTTAGAACTCTCTTCCTGTTCTTTGGGCGTATTCCATTTAACTTCAAGATGTGTGCTGACTCCTCCTATGTAGAAACTTCTTAGTGTTATCCAGAAGATAGTTATAGTGTGTATAAAATGATGCTCCTATACATGTATAATCCCTCTTCAATTTCCTTTTGAAGTTTTAATAGATTTCCTTCTATTATTCTTTCACATGGGATGATACCATCAAAATTATACAAACTATATCTATATCTTCTTCTTTACTTGCAGGAAAGAATTCAATATCAACATCATCGGTACGTTCAAGGGCTTTAGAGTTGTTTGCTTTTTACCTTCGTTTTGAAATATCCATATGATCTTCCCACGCTTTTGCCAAATATCAACACATACTTCTTTTGCTTTTATTTGAAATGTCTACAAGATCTTCATTTATTGCTGGCTATCCCTTGATTCTTTATATTCACTTGAATTTTTTTCAAAATCGCATTTAGAAATAGTGCATTCAAGGTTTTATGATTCTTTACCTTTGTTGATCTTGATGGAGTGGTCTTCCAATTTCTTCTTTCTCTTCTTTGCTTTCACGATATGTCTCCTCTGCTTTAGCCATAGATCCCCTTAAGCGGAAGTGCATTGTCCATGCTCTCTTTGATAGGGCTTGATAGTCCACTAAGGTGTCTTGAGGAGCCAATGCATCATTCTTCTTCCTTTGAGGCTACAAACTTTGACTTGTTCTTCATGAAAACTGATCCACCAATGATTGCCTTCAAATGAAATAGTTGCTCCCATTGTATCCAAATACACTCTCATCTCTATTCTCCAAGTAGAATAGTTTTTCTTCATCAAGGATTGGAACTTCATCATCCATTTTGTGTGTCTATGGATCTCCACCTTAATTGTTTGGCTTGTGAAAGTGAGAGCCAGCTCTGATATGGTGTTGGACACGCCTACCACACTTAGAGGTAGATGAGTGTGGGGCTCTTTTCCCCAAACTTCCCTCTTGCACAAAGACTCATCAATTAGCATTCAACATTTTATTCACTACCCATTGCTATCATTTATGTATTTCTGAGGTGGAATATGTGACACATATCAGCAACATATATCAACGATATATCATCAACAAGTCATCACCACAATGAACACAAAAGGAACACAAGATGTATGTTACAATTTTTCTTTTTATTACGGGCTACAACCCTTGGGGTTTATCGATAATGGCTTGAATAGGTACAACTCTACAAGAGCACCAGCTCTATATGCAGACTTAGCTTACATTCGACATCAAGCGAGAGATGAGGCAACAATCCTCAGCGGATATCAATGCATTGCCATAAAACAAGAGCATCAATCATGCACCAACTGTGCCATAAACAAGTGCATCAACCATGCACATGGCTTTGTAATCAACACATTACCATAAAGAAATGCATCCAACCATGTACCAAGTATATACCAATCGTAATCACAGCCAATCATCAACAATGACTCAACAATATGGCACCAACATCATCAACTATACACCTCATGTATGTGCCAACTCATCAGCTTCTTGTCTCAACCATGACTAACGTGGCCACCCTCAACCAAAGCCCTCATCAATTTCATCATCAAAATCCTATTTGTAGCTCAGAAATGAACACGGTATCAGTGCATTTCTTTAAACCTTCATTAACTTTAACAGCTAGAAACTAGGATTTTCATCAAACTTTTCTTTAGTCTCACGTACCTAGTTTTGGATTAGTCAACAACCCTAACATGAAGTAATCATAACTTTGAACTTTGAATGTATAGGGCCGAACTGATGCACAATGTTCTTCAGTGTGTTTTATGCAATTTCTCAAGGTGAAGCACTACTTGGAACCTCTCAGAAAAGGAGTTATAGCAAAATGGCATACCTTGCTGAATTCTGACATTCTAGAGCGTCCTTGGCAGAAGCGTGCTTACACAAAAATGTTTGATTAAATGATCCGAAACTGTTACACCGAATACTACATATCCCGCTTTACCAAAACTGACACATTTTTGTGCACTACATTTGGATCTGTTATGAAGAAGTTATGACGTTTTTACCCGAAACACGATTTTTGACTAGTTTCGAGGACTGGCCACAAAGAGCCACACAACTTCACCAGAGTGTAACTCCAAAAATACAACGACCCAAAACTGAAATTTTAACCACAGATACTTGGATATGTTGTCTACTGGCATAACAATTTCGGGATCTGAATCATTATATAAAAAGAAGTTATAGCGAAAATTGCGAGATGACCTGAAAATAACATGTAGAAAGCACACCTTCAAAGAATTTATCATTCCTTGCATTTGGCCTTCTTTTTCTCCTCCAAATTTTAGGCTAAGATATCATTGGTAGCCTCAGACACATGCCAGATATTCAATATGCTCAAGTTAATATTAATTCAAATGAGAGCCTTTACCTCTTATTTTATACTCTCAAGTAGCTTTCCTTAAAGAAACTTGCATCTTCTGCCTGTGGAGGAGTCACTTTTCCTACTTTCCTTATTTAGGGTTGGGTCCCTTCTAATTTCTCCATTAAAATTATTATTGAAATAATATTTACCCATTTCTAGGTCCCTTGACCTATTTTCCTTATTTTTAGGGTTAACCATTTTCCATAAATAATCCTTCTTGATTTTTTTCACCGTACTTTATCATTTCTTGATTTTTTGTCACTTCTCTTGATTATTTAAATATTCACCTTGAATAAATAATATTAACCCATTTCTAAGGTCATAACCTGGCCCTCCTTATTTTAGGGTTAACCATTTCCATAAATATTCCTTCTTGATTTTCACCTTATTTTATCATTTCTTCTTTTAGGTCACTTTGACTTCTTTGGCTTTGGCGGCTTCAAGCCTTCACGTGAGGCTCCTTCAACCCGTGAAGCACTCTCAAACCAGGGGAGGGAGTTATGACATTCCACAACCACCACCAGTGGCATGACAAGCACTATCCTTATAGGATAGTTTCACCAACAATTTCCTTGATCTTCATCTACGTTATTCTGATACAAGCATGGGTCCTCCAGCATTCTTCTAGGATAACTCAATCCATAATACGTCTTCCGTGAGGAGGAGCTTTCACCATAAGGGGACCACTTTGGGAGTTCATCCATTTGTACACCTTATCAATCATGATAAGACAATAATGAGAGCATGGGTCCTCAACCATTCTTCTAGGATAACTCAATCCATAAGCGTCTTCAGAGTGAGGGGCTTTCACCATAAAGGGACCACTTTGGGTTTATCCATTTGTTTACCTTTTCATCCGATTGGTTTCCACTTGGACATATAACATTCTCATCAAGAAAATCATATCAATCAATTACTTGACATCAACCAATGACATCAATCAAACCAAAACCATTTACATCAATGACATGATCCAACAATCTAAACCAAACCATTTACATCAATGACATATGATCCAACAATCTCCCAAGTAATCAAACCATTGGCATCAATGAAAAACCATTGGCATCAATGACAACATGATCCAACAATAAATTCCTAAGTATTTTCAGACTTAAAAATAATTTATTTTTGGGGATGTTACAATGTACACCAAACTCTTCAATAAATTCCGAGACGTATTTGCTTGTTCATATGAAGAGATGCCAAGGATCGACCCTTGTATTGTCCAACATGAGATTAAAAATTATCCAGATGCTAAGCCTGCTCGACAACATCTTAGAGATGTCAACCCTCAAAAGGACCTTTCTATTAAAGAAGAGGTGGAGAAGCTACTTAATGTTGGCTTAATATACCCGGTTCCCTTAACTTAATGGGTATCCAACCCTGTTCCTTTGGATAAGAAGCAAGGAACCATCCATGTATGTATGGACTTTCATGACCTGAACAAGGCATGTCCTAAAGACAACTTCCTGACACCTTTCATCGATCATATTCTCGATGATTGTGCGGGAAGCAAAGTGTTTTCTTTTATGGATGGATTTTCAAGATATAATCAAATCTAAATCCAACCTGAGGATCAACACAAGAAGGCATTTATTTGTCCTTGGGGTACTTTTGCATACCAGAAAATGCCTTTCAGCCTTAAAAACGACAGATCAACCTTTCAACGTGCCATGAATTTCACTTTTCATGATATTAAGCACATAGTTGAAGCTTACCTTGATGATATTTCTACTCACTCTCGCAAGAGAGTAGATCATGCTACTCAACTTCAGCTCATTTTTGAAAGATGTCATTACTATAGAATCTGGTTGAACCCTCACAAGTGCATATTTTGCGTTAAGTTTGGTTGTCTTTTGGGTTTTCTAGTTTCTGATACTGGGATCATGGTGGATCCACTAAATGTTGAGGCAATACTTCAGTTGCCTCCCATGTGCACGATTAGGCGAATTCATGGTTTATAGAGGAAAGATAACTTTCTTCATCTGTTTATAGTGAATTATGCCAATATCACTAAGGGTTTCATGTGTCTCTTGTAGAAGGACACTCATTTTTTATGGGATGAGCGAGCCCATGAGTCCTTCGATTCTTTGAAGACGGCCTTGGTATGGACACCTCTATTGAAGCCCCTTGACTATAGTAGAGATTATTTACATTATATCGCCGCGTCTAAATATACGATTGGTATGGTTATGGTTTAGGAAGATGATGAGATCCACGAGCACGTCATGTACTATCTTAGTCAAACTTTAGTAGGTCCTAAACTTAACTACTCTCACGTCGAAAATATATATTTGGCTATTGTTCATGTAGTCCAACATTTTTTTCACTATATATTACTTTGTAAGACTACGGTGATTGCCGACGTCAATCCATTTCAGTACGTCCTTACCAGACGTATCATAGGGGGAAAATACAATAAATGGATTATCATTTTACAAGAGTTTGATCTCGATTTCGCTTCCATGAAATCCAGGAAATCCCTAGTCTTCGTCGAGTTCATATCCGATTTTCCACAACTAGATGAGGACATTATCCATATTGATTTGTTTGTGTACGAACACATTTTTCTTGTCTCATCGTCTGACCCCTAGTATGGAGACATTATTCTCTATATTCAAACCTTGAATTTCCCTCAGCGTATATCATGAGATGACCAACGAAGTGTAATATACCAAGCTAAGAAATATACTATCATCAGTGACACTTTGGATCGCTGAGGAATAGACAATATCTTGCATTTTTGTTTAACTCATGGAGAGGCCGAGTCTGTCCTGAATGATTTCCACAGTGGGGCTTGTGGTGGTCATCTATATGGGCCTGTGACAACCCAAAAAATTTTGTGAGCCGATTATTTATGGCCTACGATCTTTAAAGATTGTATTGAAGTGGTTAAGAAGTGTCACCCCTGCCAAGTGCTCACTCATAAAATGCGGTCGCATCTATCCCCTCTTCACCCAATCATTATCGTCGGTCCCTTAACCAAGTGGGGGATGGACTTTGTGGATTGCAACCCAACTTTGGTTGGGGGGAATCAACACATTATCATGGATGTAGAATACTTTAAAAAGTGGTTCAAGTCCATTCCTATAGTCAAATATGATGGGAAGATTGCAACCTTATTCATGCTCAATCAAATTATCACCCGATTCGGTATCCCAAGTGAGATTGTCACTAATCATGGAAGTCATTTTAAGAAAAAAATGATGGAAGAAATAGCATTTAAGATGGGGTTTAGACATGGTCATTCTTCTCTCTATTAACCCCAAAAAAATGGACAAGTAGAGGCCATCAACAAGTATCTCAAGACCATTTTGCAAAAAATTGTTAGTCAGAGCAAGTCCAATTGGCACATCATGCTATATACCTCACTCTAGGCATACCAAACCTCGGTCAAGACTGCCACCGATTTTTCCCCTTTTTAGTTAGTGCACGGACTGGAGTCGATTTTACCTATTGAATGTGAAATCCATTCTCTTAAGTTGGAAGTCATGCTCCTACCTGACACTTCCGATCTCGAGCGATGCCTTGTGCACCTAGAGAGTCTCGATGAGTAGCATCGAGACTCCTCTATGGCTATCGAGGTGAACAAAATATGTGTCAAGGTCCAGTATGATAAGTCTATCTATCATCGGTTGTACACCGAGGGTGACTTGGTCCTCTTTATGATCAAGCGGTACATAATTTTAAACCCATGTGGCACAGTCCTTACATCAAGCGGAGTGTTAGAGAAAAAGGAGCCTATGAGTTAGAATATTATGAAGGGAATAGGTTGGCCACGCCCAAAAATGGGCTCTACTTAAAAGGATATTACGCTTCAACCCGAAGCTTGGGCGGAAATATCTGTATACTAATGTAATTTAGTGTATATATCTTTTTCCTTTCTTGTTCATCTTAGAGTTGCTTATCAAGTTTTCACTTGGTTGACAGATGTCAAGGGAGTCTTCGGTCTACTTAGGATTCGCATACGGAGCCATTCGTCATACATGGAACTTGGCTTCTTCCTCTTGGGTGATTTACTCACCCAAGGGTCCATTGGTGTCTTTAGGTGGTGTATGCCTAGGGCCATCCATCAACAATGTGGCCGAATATAGTGTTGTTATAGAACTGTTGCGCGATTCTATCTCACATGGTATTCTCTCTTTAGAGGTTCGCCTGGACTCCCAGTTAGTAGTACGTCAGTTGAACGACAATTATCGTGTGCATGATCCTACTCTACTCCGACGATTCCTACGAGTACGCCTTTTAGAATGACAGTTTGATTTTATTACATATTATCATATTCGTAGGAGTTCTAATCATGTATTCGATGCTTATGCTAATTTTGTTTTAGATTGGCATTTGTCACATAACTAAAGAAAAGAAAACCATCTCATAAATGTACACATTGTAAAATATAAGTAAAGCTGAAGATCCCTTTTTATATATTTAAAAAAATATGGTGTTTATAGTACAAAATTGGGGATAATACCCTTAATACACATATACAGTCGGTACTAAAATATCCCATGACATATACACCTATGGCATCGGATGTGTGTCATGGTAACAAACTTGGACATTTGCAATATGCTGAAAGAGTCGTACCCATGCCCATCCATGGGAATCCTCTGATTCAAACATGATAAGTTTCCCTTCACATTTTGTAGGACCCTCTCTACTTCTCCTCCTGTCACCTCGTCTCCCCAGTTCCTCTGTCGATGTCAAAGGAATCCTTTTGGCCATCATGGACCCATGTCTGCATTACAAAAATGTTTAATTAAGAACCATCCAAAAACAAAATTGGTCTATTATACAAAAATACAAAAAAATGAAATATGTAAAACATCTTGACATATCTATGTCACCATATGCAAACCCTGGTGGAAGTGGCATGTCTGGATCTCCTCGGACTTCTATCCCTGCATAAGGATAGTCATCTAGGGAAATGACTTGTCGCTGCCACCACTAGAAGAAATCCTCGTTGTAGGGTGTCGCCACCCTACCTCCCCCCTTCTTCCTCATCACCTCGGTTCACCATACCATGGTTGTATCGTGAGGTCCTCTAGGAGTAATCTCGATTCTAGGTCCCAAAATTGGAAACTGCTCGAAAAAGAAACTACATAGGATAGAGGAAAATCCAAAGTTTCTCTTAATCCCCTGTTTTCACTCTGTCAACTGGCTCTTCATATTTTCCAGTAGTGAAGTACACCAGTCATATACTCTGGGTATTGTACACTGCAATGCCTAGAACATGAACGGCCTCAATGCTTGGTGCAACGAGGCCAAACCTGTGATCCTGTTCAAGACAAGGAAAATAATATTGAGGCTCAGATTGTTTATTTCCAGGATAAGAACTTGACACCCTACCTTAGGAGTCCTTGCTACACCATGAGAATTGATGCACTCCTCTATTTTCATATTGCTTCCTTCTCCTCATGATTTGAGGTTTACAACCTCTCCGTAGCGTGATAGACTAGTCAAAAAGTATATGTCTTCTACTTCAATTATCAATGGTTTCCCATCGAGATTGAAGCTTTCACTCTCCGGGTCCCAGTAACCCATAAGCATCTCAAGAAACCTCACTTGGTCTCTCATTCCTTTGAGTGCCCAAAATTTATAGAAGCCACACTTCCTTAAGGCCATTTGAGCCCCCAGATCTCGATCTATAGCAGCATCGACCTTTTCATTCTCTCTTTCTCTCCATTCGAGAACCATCCTGCCAAGGACATATCCAAAATTGAGTTAGAAACCTTAAAAATTATTGTTTGTGTGCCTGTATGTGGCCTACTTCTATTACATTTGTGTCTAGGGCTTGATATATTCTCCTTGTAGTTTACACAGTAGCATATACCTCATCGTATACACGACCTGATTGAAGCCATCCCACGTACATTGAAATTCAGATTTTGCGCCCTCAATAGCTAAACATTTGGGACCAAATTCAAAAATTCAATCCATTGCAATTGAAGAGGAGGAGAGGTGTATTTAATTTATCTAGACAGTTGCTGATTTCGTTGGTTGATGATCCCACAATCGTCGTTTGAATCTCAGAGGTATTTTGGTCCAATTTGCACTAGTTGGATAAAAAATCAAAATGGTATAGTAATTTTTTATTTTGTTACTATTTATAAACTATTTTTACCCACTTTCTATAGTTTTAAGCCATTTTTTCACCTAATGGACTAATACAAAGGTAGATTGAGGGGTTTTTTCCAGTTTTAACCCAGGATTCTTGCAGATTGCAATGTTTTGTCAATCATTCATCACCACAGGAAGGTATTTTCATTACCCAACATATAGGATAGGTACCCACTCCATCATACATTTTTTCTCATTATCCTATAAATGTCGCTCTTTATGCCTTAGGTACGAACCCATTTGTTGTGACAGTCAACCTTCCATCTTCTATAAGTCATGTTGTTATCAAGTGGTAGAGACTTACCAAACATGGGTGCCCTAGCTAGATCCCCTACTGCATTTGGTGCCCATGCAGATTTTTTCCATAGGACCCAGAGTCCCTCATAGCTCGTAGATGACTTTATGTTGAGGCTCATTTCTCATTCATAAACATGTGGCCTTATACCTCGAGGACTCCCACATGAGTTTAATTTAAGATATTTTTTAAGTCGTCTTTAAAAGGAGAATAGATTTTCGGCTGATTTGTCCCTTTCACACTCATTAAATTGGACTTGAAAGGTCATGAGTCTTAGTTAATCTCTTTTCCTACTCATTATAAAAAACTTGAAAGATTGTCGAGTGAACTTGTCTTTTTCACACTCGTAAATTGGTTTTGAAAAGACATCTATTTGACACAAGTTTATCCCTTTTTCACACCAAGTAGACTAAAAGACATTAAAAAGGAAATTTTTTGGCATTAAGTTGTGATTTCATATCATGCCCTTGCTTGCAGTATTGAGCCTATAGTCGGTTATCTCTTTGCGTTATAAATTGTTTTCCTCAATAGTTTAGCATCCTCAACCAAGCAGAGCCTTGTTTATATCCTTCGCAATTCGACAACCTATACCTAGGAAGGAACATTCCCCCAAGTGTCCATCTCCCACATGCATTTCCATGCATTGAGCATAGGTATGTTCCACTGCTAGAAATAGTTTTTCTTACTTACGACACTCGTTTCCTCCTTTGTATCATAGCATTCATTTGTTTATGAAAAAAAAAAAATACGAACAAGAAGGGAGTATTATCTTATGTTGGAAACAGTCGTGTTGCCTTTGAATAGAGCACGAATTTATTGAGTCTATTCATCATCATAATTTTGGGATTAGCATGGCCTTAGGAAGATAAGTTTGTTACAGAGTCTTCTCTACTGAATGGTTACTCTTCCAGTCCCTATGGAGAATTTCATTGGTTCCCCCTGCATATTATGGTTTGATCATTGTGTCTATGTTGTCAGAGTCCTCCAAATGTCTCATGCTCTTTTTCAAAGAAAGTCTACCAACCTTTTTCGGCCAGTCCTCAGAACTCTTGACTTTGCATGTCAGCCATACCCTCAGTTTGTCTCAAAATCACATGATAATGTGGTCCTATCATGCACCCTAGCCCTACTTTCATCATTGGTAGGTAACCTTGAACCCAACAATTGACATTTCATCATTGGTCGTTGACTGAGTGGTTTCCCTTGTGTTCAACGAAAATACATTTATTCACACATTAGGATTCGTGCAATGTCTTGGATACCATTAGCCTTATTGGTGGTTTCCTTGGATTTGTCAGCAATTTTCATCATTGGTTTCTATTAAGAGGGTCTTTTTTGTGTACTGCTTGGAATTGGAACACACAAAATATGCACAGGGTCGTTGGTTAGTGAACATGTTCTTCGTCTAATTTCCACCAAATAATGAAGCTCCTGCTTTATACCTCATGCTAACTGATGAGATATGCTTTAATGATCTCCTTTCAACAAGCCTCCTTCCATCGAATTCAACTCATTTATTCTGGAAACGAGACCTATATTCTTATGGGTACCTTAAGGCTTGTAGTCATCTGTGGTAGGCTCTCTTTCCATCGACAACTGGGAATACATCAATGTCTATTGATCGATGGATTCTTCGGGTGTTCGACACCGACTCCTCTATTCACACTTGTAAGAATGTACTTGGTTCCTTGATACCTACTATCATTATCGGTAGGTTGTCTCGCGTTTGTTAATGATATACATCAATGATCGATAATCAAATGATGTCTCATTATGTTTAACCTCAACTCCTTTATTCACATGGTGTAGACTTGCACCCTTGGCAGATTGTGTAGAAGACTTGAAGACATCACTATGTGGCCACAACTTTCTTGAGTTGTTGCTTCCCTTTCATTGGACCAATATGTATATGAATTTAGTGATCATGGGAGATTATATTGTACTCCATGGTATACAAATATCTTCATATTGGTTTTTGAGACCGGTTCTATTGGGCCTTGTTCATGACTATGACAACTATTGGCATATAACCACATTTGTATTTTCCTATTCATGGCCACATACACTTATCTGATATATTTTTCACATGGATCTGCACTGTAATTTTATTGGCAACCATGTATGCAAATTCAATACATAATGTAATGAGAAACGAGTTCCTCCAATTGGTCCCCTACCACTCCACTTCTGGGTTATTTATAATGTATTTCGTCCATCGCAGATACTACTCTGACCTCACACATTAGGGGGCATATGTTATAGAAAGATTTGTCTCACCCTATGAAATCTTGCACATAGGTCCTTATTCCATTTCCCTATGCATACTTATCTTCCCTGTTGATAAAATCTAGAGACAAAATTAATATTTTTCCACATATACACATCTTTCACACTTTATAACATGTGTATATGCAAGCTACTCCACTACAACCTGTGTACATCAGGATTTGTGCTAGAAAATGAAATTAAATGTTAGGTTTCCATGTCACAACATGATATCTCTGATCCTTGGCCTTCCATATACTAGAAACGTTCAGACTCATCCCTTCATTTCGAATTTTAAGGCTATAAAGAGGACCATTCCGAGCTATGGAAAGAAGGAGAAAAAATTCAAATTTGAGAGAAAAGTTACTTTGGAGAAATTATTTACTTCATATTGAGTCTACATCCCTTTGTCCTTTAAGTCTAAACATAATGTTCAGCCCCCAAGCTCTTCCCTTATTGATTGAGAACCTCAATTTTTCTCTCTTATGAGTTTGCCTTTGGTGGAGGATTGAAGTGGTGGAGGCCCAGCTGAAAGGAACTTAGTTTCTTGGTTCTGAACCATGTCGACACGGAAGTCTGTAACATTTTCACTTTTCCTGATCATTTATTAATAGAAATACTTTTTTCCTGTCCAATTAATATCTTGCAAATATATGAGTTATTATTCATGGGCGTATTTTTTATGTTTATTAATGGATTATACTATCTAATGTGTTAACCTTTTATATTACTACCATATGCTTGCTTTTCTTGTTTGTTGAGAACTTGTCACAGGTATATAGCTTTGGGTCGAAGTGCTCAAGGGTGGACTTCATCAAACATCTGGATGAGGTAGGCTTTGTTATCCCCGATATCTAGGGATAACTAGGAGATCATGTCTCGAGGCCCACATGGTCCTAGAC
>SNQJ01S0118704.1:17762-41998 GCA_010110895.2 Picea sitchensis
GGTGACAGTGGGTGGGGAAGCTCCTGTTACGCCGGTTTCAAGCCCTGACTCAAGCCCTTGGAACTATCCTACAAACCGTGCGATAACAGGCTTCTTACTTATCTCACTTGCATATTGGTTTATATAACATGTTATTGGGATAGAATTGATTTCTGCAATCATTTATGTCTGTTTTGGTTTACCCTAGACATAGAGAGATTTTCCTCATAACATGACTCTAAATTTACCAGTTACAACACCCAAGCCTGGGGAGATAGGAAATAGTCGATTATACATGCAAGGGAAAGCTCGAAACCATAAATACCCTTGAGAGGTGCTTCAGACCGAGGTAAGACCTCACAAGTGATCTCCAAGTGTCTAACAACACCGTTTTTAATATGTGCATACCCATCCACCAATACCAACAAATTGGGGTTAGTTACTCCATTGGTCCCAATGTGACCTCATGATTTACCTTTGTGTGAGAAGGGATGCCCAACAAAAAGATGTGGCAATTGGATTTATCTCCCTAACACAAGATCCAATGCTTTTTTGACAACTTTGGAGAGATTTCCTCACCACCTAGGCCAAATCCCTATACCTAATATAATGTTGGTGCTCTATGAGATACAAAATAGAGAACGGATTTTATTAGGGAACAATTTTAAGTGTTATTGTTTTAGTCAAAAGGATGTGGAACTGAAACAGATGATGTTTCAACTTGACTCAAAATATCATGCAATAATATATGAAATGCAATTTTCATTCGATGAATCCTAATTACATGAGAGAGAGAAGGTACTTTTATTTTCAAATGAAAAACTCTAAATGCAATTATTTTCAAGAAAGATCCCAATATTTTAACAAAACAATCAATGACTTGATGATTCTAATTCAACCTCAAACTCTAATTGCATAAGTTTTTTCCTCTTGATTTAAAAATGAAAATGAATGTAATTCTTCTTAAGTTCTTTATTTTTCAATGAATATGAAAGTTTGCAACGAAAGAAACAAAAGATTTTTCAAGGGAAAGAATGAATCCATAACTCAAAAAAATATATATATATATACAAAAAAACTACCACAATTATGCTTCCAAAACTAAAAATATATTCCAAATGCAAAGAAAAAGATATAAGATATTAATTCTTTAAAAAAAAAAGACTCAACACAAAAGATAACATAAAATCATTCAACAAAACACTTTGACAAAACCAATTCAGATCCAACTGAGAGGAACTCAAAGACCAGGCTAAGAAATTATACCTCTTTTAGATATAAGAAAACAATTACCAAAAACAAAACCAAGCAATTATGAATAAATTAAAAAATCATCAAAAAAGACTACAAGACTACTAAGAAAACTATAAAGAAAACCTAACATTCACAACAAAGGTCGGATTTGATACCTAGGAAGGAAAAATTCAATGAAAAATTGATTTTCAAAAAGGTTTTGTAGGCTACTGTGGCACACAGAGTGATAATCAAGAGTGTCATAGGGTGCATGCTATGCAAAGTGAGATAGTATCACACTGGTTATCAAAGGCAAGGTGTGATAATCAATAAAATCTTGGAAACATAAAAAATTAAAGAAGAATTCCAATGAATTTCAAGTTTGACTAATTACACAGTGTCAGGTAAAGACTCAAAGATCTAAAGTAATGCAAGGTAGAGAGACTAAGAGAACAAATTTGAAGGAAATGTCCCCAGTGGAGTCGCCAATTTTGTTATTGGAAAAATCATTTTCTGCAGACATACACTGGTCTCCCTAGACTCAGAAAGAAAGACTAAAAAAAACAAACATAACATAGAAATTTCTATAGGTTGACATAATCAAATTACCAATTATCTAAGGATTTATAGCTTCTAACTGATGGTTGTCCTCTCTAGTTGCATCTTCCGGTTGCTTTTTCATGAAACTTTCATATGATAACCTGCAAGAGACACAAAACAACAAAGGTGAAAGAAACAAGTATAATTTGATGAAACCTATCCAACTTATGAAGGAGATATGCAACAAAGATAATCAAAATACAGACAACCTTCATGGGAAAGAAACTATATTAATGTATTAATGTATTAATGAAAATGAAAAGAGATTACAACCAACGATTCATTGATGTTGTGAATCCCCTTCCAACAAGATCACTACTCCAATACCCACAATACATCCATGAAATCCATCACCATCAATTGAATCCTTGTTATAACCCTAAATTGCACCACACATGCTTACCTGGCATCAGGCCAGCTCATATCCCTTCTTTGCCAAAACATTGTTGAACAACTCTTTGAAAATCCTCTTGAATAAAGGCCCATTCACCCTAACTCATTACTGCACGCGTGTACATGTTGGCTGACCCAAAACAACCCACGTGGACTGACAAAAGCATGAAAAAAGGAAAGTTGCCGACGAAACAAAAAGCTATGGGTGAGTTAACTGAAACTCCCGGCCATGCATGGACGAGAGTTCGTCCAAATACCCAGCTCCTTCTAGCCTATAAAATAAGGGGTAGGGGTACCATTTGGAGGAGGAAAAATATAGCAAAGAAACTCTACCCATTTACGTATTCCCATTGTCCCAACTCTTTATCCTTTCCTTGTGCCAAAGGAGATTCAAAGAAAAGCAGTTGAAGGACAGAAGAAGAGGAGCCCAGGATCAGGTTCAAGGAGCACTGGTCAGTCTCAAATTTTGTAAGTTGACTCATTTTAAGTAATAAAGAGAATGCTTTTCCCGTCCCAATTCATGATCGATTTATAGTTTGATCAGTATATGTTTGGATTTATAACCCGTTAGTATATAAGTAGTATGCATGCATAGTTTTTGTTTGTCTTGGATGCAGGTCAAATTTGGAAGGAGGATTGCGAACAAGTAATCAAGCACAACGGAGGATCGACATCAAACGCCGGTAACGAGGTAGGTTGATATTTCCATGCATTTACTAAGAAAATGGGATTTAAATCTAGGGATGAAGGTAGAAAGTAATTTCTATTCCATCATATCTGCATGCAAAGTCTGAACTCTATTTGCTAGTCCGTAAGGTGTTTTTCCCCAACAACAGAATTAGTGACCGTACTGGGGAAAACTCTTTAGGGTTCTTGGAATTTTATTTAGTTTTTGGGTAGTTTAAAGACTAGTTTTTCTTGCCTATCTTTTCTTTTCATTTATGTAAAGTCTGAGCTAGCGGGGAGTCTGGTTTTCCATACCATCTGTCCCTAACTTTTGCTTGACTATTTTTTTCGGGACCCACGGAGGTACACGCGGCCTGCATAAGGCCTGCACGTGTGTACCCATTCCCTATCCTCTTACAGCCCGCATGTGAATGCTAGCTATAGAGGTATAACTAGCATGCAGGAGTTTAGAGAACCTCAGAGGCAGTTCTCCTCTTCCCTGCCAGAATCACACATTCTCAGGGGGTTTTCTGGAATTATGTCTGAGTCTTGTTTGCTAACAGTCCTATCTCAGATTGTTTTTTCCTTGCATTATTTGTTTTTCTGTTAGAAAGAGTATCCAAGACTTCAAGGGATCCTGGTTATCAATATCAGTGGTCTCTTCCTGGTTTGTTCTATCTATTTTCATTTTTTCTTAGAGTTTAGATATACACGCGGCCTGTACAAGGTTAGCCCGCATGTACACGCCCTCTGTCTCTGTTCAATGCACATTCGCACGCATGCTGTTTGAGTAACAATCACGTGCTTATACAAGATAATTTTTGTTAAGGGTAAGGCAGTCATCCTTTCCGTTGATAAGAATTATCCCTCTCAGGTGTTTGAATCTCTGTTTGAACAGTCAGTAGCTTAGGACTAATTTCACCCTTTGCTTGCTTTTCCTCATTTAAAACATTGTCAGAAAAATAAAAAAAATTACGGTTTATAGACAAGTGTGAAAGTCATTGTTTTTACAATTGCTATTGTGTGATTTTTAAATCTGATTCTTTGCGATTTGTGATTTAGGCCAGAATTTTTTTTCTTGGTCTTTTTCTTGTCAGTATTTTCCCTTTCTTTCTTTACTAGCATTTAAATAAATAAAAAATCTCTTTTCATTGTCTTCTTTCGTTGAAGAGTGTGTTTCTGCATCATTAGCTAGGGAAAAGTCTTTTATTTCATAAGTTTTTGCAGTTCACTTAGATTATAAGTAGCTCGTAGTCGAGTGAAATTCCTTTGAGTTTGTTGTCCAAAATCTTAGAAAAGTTAAAAAATCTTTCTTTTGAAAACTTGTCGAAATTTTGCATTCAGTAAAAGTTTTGTTTCCAACTTTTTTTTATTCCTTTTTTGCTTTCATATTTTACACATCATCAGTTTCACCCTTATACCCCTTGACGTAAGAAAAAGACATAAAAGTAACGCTAAATTTAAAATCTACTAGACTTTTATGTTTGTAGGGTTCACAAACTAGTTCAGGACTAGGGCCTTGGATTAGGTTTGAGAGGAAACTCTTCAAGGCCATTTAAAATAAAAAATTGGAGTATGAGATAGGGAGTGTCTAAGTCCAGTTTTGTGGAATTTATCTGGGACGCCCCTCTAACACAGGGGATAAACACGAGGTCGCGTGCGGAAAGGTAGCGGAGATAACCCCTCCAAAGCTGGACCAATCGTAGTGGAGATAACATATAGAGGGCTTGTTTTGGGATTTCGTCGTTTGCATTTTCCATGCAGCTTCGTGGGTCTCAAATACATTCAAGGTCCTCATTTATCTTCCAGATCATTTTCTCTCGATACCCTTGATAGGTTTCGGGCTCGATACCTTTCTCATTGTGGTCTACCCGACTTTCGACTGTACCCGCCTGGTGACTGTTCGCGTGCTAGCAACCTAGTTGCCAATCTTTGTTAGGGACATACACAGGTGACTACGGGGGTATACCATGGTACCTAGGATAGACATCAGGCCATTCTTTGCATAGTATACCCGAAGGGTGCATCCATGTTCGATTTTCACTTGCACCAATAAGTTTCTCTAGTGTTGGTTGTTGTAACTATTCTTGAAATTAATTTAGTGTTTTCTTGTCTTATCTTCTAGGGAATTTTTTCTTAGTGTGTATTACTTTTGAGCGTTTAGACTACCTTAGAGTGTCTTGGATCTTCTCACAAAGTGGAGGATCTTAAGCTCCACTGGAGCCAACCCCGCCACCATTAAGGCGGAAGCTAGACCAACAAGGGTCTTTTGAAGCGACTAGGTTACAAACCTTTGTCCCCTAACAACCCCTAGAGGAATCGACCATTTTGGACCTTGAAGCAACTTCTCTTGGCTAGGTTGAAACCCCAACCACTGATTTCTTGGCACCTTTTATTGTACCAATTCAATTTCATGAGCGCTAGACGGTGCCACACACAACAATGGAAACAAATGTTGTTACTCCTTCTGGGAATTCCTCGATTCCCACCACGGTTGTCACCACAGGAGAGATGTCGTCTCCTAACCTATTGTCATTGGTCCGAGCCACCATGGTCTCAACCGCAAATAATTCACACAGTGGTCCGAACCTGTCTTTGGTAGTGGCCACAACCCCTTTCACACCAAGTGTGACAGGCCCTCCGTTCTCATACAGGATACCTAGTTTAGGTAGAAGTCCTGTACTTTCCTACTCCACTTTATAGACTTTGGGTCTGGGGGCAGGGAGCTCTAGCAATCCTCTGCAAGGTCACATGGGGGGAACTCCTATCCCTTTTAATGCTTTTCCTTACAAAGGAGGTCATATCCCTCCTTTGTCCCCTTCACTCAGTGGCTCGCATCGACAATCCACCGGGCAACCTACACACAATAGTTTATTTGGAGCGGGGATTCAAGGACCGCCTTCGCATAGTATGCCAATAGGTTTGACACTGTTTTCTTGGAATGGAACATTTGGTAACAACACCTTCTCGTCAGCCTCTTTCCCGACTAGGGGAAACCCCATTTTTGGACAATCTACTCCTGTGCAGGGTACTATTCCTGCACAGGGGGAAAACCTAGCAGGACCTTGGAATTCAGGGCAAGGATCTATTCCCTCCTCTGGAATGTCGATATGGGGTAATTCTTTCTACAATCAATGGAACCCCGAACAAACTACTATGCCTATCCCCACAGAACCGACATGGGGTAGTCCTTCCCAAAGTCCTTCGAATACAATGCATGCCCAACAATCTATGTCCTATTTGGGAAATCATCTGATAATATCTCCACATATGCAAAATCCTTACACTGGACAGGGCTATGGATTCTACCAGAATCTGGGCCAGCAACCAAACTTTTCCTGGCAACCTGGTACCAGTCAAATTCCAGGTCCCTTTTTCCTAGGTTATCAGCGACAACCCAAACTACCGTTCCTGGCGACTTTACACTTGCCAGATTTGACAAGGTTGTTGAATGACCTTATTTGTTACGATCTACGTTGGCCTCCTATGCTGACAAAGTTGCCTTCGGACATTCCAAAGTTCGAAGACAAGCCTAACAAAGATCTAGGAGATCATGTGACTACCTTCCATCTTTGGTGCTCATCTAACTCATTGAAATATGACTCCGTACAGTTGCAATTGTTTCAACGTACTCTCATTGGGAGTGCCGCAAAATGGTACATTGAGCTCGATCACTCAAGGTACTCTTCTTTTGGCGAACTGGCGATGGATTTCCTGAACCATTTCCAATTACCTGTGAGATATGACGCTGGCATAGAGCTTCTCGCTAATTTTGAACGGACAACAATGGACCATATCTCTGATCACATCCGAGAATGGAGACACCGAAAGAGTTTAATCAAAGTACTAGTCCCACCATCATTCCTGCTTGAGTGGTTCCTTAAGTCTTTGGTCCCGTAGTTATCCAAAGATGTCACCGCGTCCATATTTTTCTCCAAGGAAGATGCCATCATGAGGGCTCAACAGTTTGAGCTCATCTATTCTCAGTCCCGTTTATTATACAACATCTTGCCAGATGTGCCACGTTCAATACTGGACAAAACTAGACATAGAGATGGACCACATGCCGATGGTATTGATGATTCAGCACAAACAAATCCTATTGAGCAACTGATGTAGCAATTGCAACAGTTGTTGATACAACACACAACAACCAGCCAAACTACTGCTTTGGCTGCTCCCCCTACCAAAACGTCGGATGTACACACAGTGAAATTGACTAATCCAAAGGCCACCCAATAGCCTGAAGGAAAGAAAAAACAATGAAATAAGGGTAAGGGGGATAAGAAACCCATCGATAATGTTGATGGGGACAACACTGAGAGACTAAAGGTGAGGTATCCATGCAACTTGTGCGTGGAAGACCACCTGACACATCTATTTCCTCGACTTGCAGAAGCCCAAAAGTTTGTGACACAGCAATAGCCTATTGTGTTGACCAATCCATTTCAACATGGGAAAAATCTAACCCAAGCCTCTGCAAGCACATAAGGGGGTAGCCAAGAACCCCCTCCACCTACGAACAACCCCGCATCCGAAAACATATATATGGTGAAGGGTGATGCTTTTATATCGACTAGAGCTCATGACTATAGTAAACCAAGTACTTTTGAGAAGGGTAAATAAGTTGAACTCCCATCTCTTCCTCTACAGATTGAGAATACGTTGGGAGAAACAATGAAACACATTCCAAAAGGTGCATTTAAAAAATCTTCTCATAACCCAAATGCAAGGGCCGCCCAAAACTACTCTGTGGTGGAAGATTTATCACAAACCCCTTGTGCGATGTCTGCTTTGGAGGTCCTCCAAAGCTTCCCTGCTCAGAGGAAAGCCTTGTTAACCACTTTGGGCTCTACTGAGACCTGTAATTTGGGTACCATCATGTTAGATACAACTAACTTCAAACCTCGTCTGCCTTACCACGTAGCGTTCCAAATAGTAGTGGTTTATCCCACGAAAACTTTTACTCAGAATATCTTCCACATGGTGGTTGATGAGGGTGCCTCGACATGTTTTATGTAATTGGCATGTTGGAAGGCAATTGGCCATCCCGTTTTGTCTCTGTCACCTACTCTCCTCACCTCTTTCGACAGTTGTTCGTTCTGACCACATGGTATCATTCCTTCTTTCCCCGCGTAGTTAGGAGGGAAGACCGTGTGTGTCAAAGTAGAGGTAGTTGATGCTCCCCTCGACTATAACCTCTTGTTAGGAAGGAGTTGGACTTATGCCCTGCAAGTTGTGGTTGCTACAGTTTTATGGGTCTTGTTGTTTCCACATGAGGGTCGGATAGTGACCATCGATCCATTGTCTTTCTCCATACTTGACCCTGCATTGGGGGCATCCACGGTCCCGATGATTGATAATCCTCAACCCAGTGTCGTCAACGTAGGGGTTGGTTTGTGCCCATCTTTGATGGGGACCTTCGATTACCCGCCCCCTCAAGGTGATATCAAGTTTATATCCAATCACCATAAGGTTGATATTTTTCAAGTTTCGTCATTCCACACGACTTACTTCGATGATCCGTGGATACTTCCTTCCCCATCAGCCATGATGGATGAGGCAAGGCACCCAGGTATGTCCATGCCCTTGTCCATCGCTGAAGTAGCGTACTCTTTAGTCCAACAAGCTTCAGCTAACACTGATCCAACTCCTGCACAAGAGTTAGATCCACTTCTAGAGACTATTTTGGCTCATGGTTCTCTTGCTAATACCGATTTGTTAGACTTATTCTTTCCTTCTGATGAAGCAGTAATCAAATCAATGACTAGTCCAGACAAAACTTGGGAAGATCTTCATCACAGATCATATTTCCTCCCAGAGTTAAGCCGAATCGAAGCAGGAGAATTCACCGTGACTATGACTGGAGATAGGTCTTGTCATACTAATCCTTTAGCTACACACAAGATCTATGCTGAGGGTAATATGGCAACCATTGCTGAAATGATACCTATCAGTATCTCTAGAACCCCTGGTGTCATAGACAATGTTTTCGTCGGAGCATACAACTCCCCCGAGGAGATGCCAGACATCGACCCACAAAGAGTCTATCATGAGCTAAATTTTTTGTTTTTCAAGCTCGCTTTGAGATCCAAAAGCAACATCCAATGAGACTTAATTTATTCTTTTCAATCTCGTCCATATTAACTGAGAAAAGTAACCATTATGGAGTCTTCTTTAAGCCCTTTTCAGACTCCTTAAAGATGAAAAGATTGTCGAGTGACCTTGTTTCTTCACACTCATTCAATTGTTCCAGAAGAACGTTCCTTAAACGGGTCTTCTTTTAAACCCTTTTCATACCCTCTAAACATGAAAAGATTGTCGAGCGATCTTGTGGCCTTTCATGCTCGTTAAATTGAAATTTGAAGTCACATCTATTCGACGGTAGTTTACCCCTTTTTTGGTCCGAACGGTCAACTGTATGAACAAAGGTATACTCTATGGAACTTTCATTCTTTAGAAGAGTACTCTCAGGTATAATTTTATCCCTTTTTCGGGCCTGATGGACTAAACTTACGAAAAATAAACCCCCACGGAGTCCATAGTTAATCTCTTTTCAGACTCCCGAAAATTGAAAAGATCATCGAGTGACCTTATTCTTTCACACTCATTAAATTGTTCTAGAAGAATATTCCTGACGGAGTCCATAGTTAAGATTTTTTCAGACTCCTTAAAAATGAAAAAATTGTCGAGTGATCTTGTCCTTATCACACTCGTTAAAATGGTTTTGAATCGACGTCTAATCAGTTCTAGTTTACCCTTTTTCGAACCGACTAGACTATCTTCGAAAAGGGTACCCCAATGGAGTCTCCTTTTATGTTTTTTCAGACTCTCTAAATATGAAAAACCACCGAGCTTACCTTCTCTGGGCTCGTTAAACTTACATCGAAGGACATTACCATTGTGTGTTTTATTAACCACATTTGCATACCTTATACACCAGCCTTGTGATAGTTTGCTTCTACGTCTTAACACCTTTGGCCGCTGAAGGATTTTTCCCGAGTATCATTTTACTAGAACATCAGTCTTGTCCTTGTGCCTTGAACTTGTATGTTTTCAATACTTGTTCCTCCATTGTAACGTAATATTACTTTATTCTTTTTCCACAATTATTGAAAAGAACAAAAGAATCAAATATACCCCAAAAAGAGGAAGGGAAAAGTATTTTCTTTATTGAGAGCATAATGAGTCACCCTTGAATAAAGCACATCTGTATGTTTGTTCATCAGACTATGGGATGTAGTACAACCATAGGATTTTTTTCTCGCTATATAGAGTTGTGTCCTCCACCGTTTGGTTATCCTTCCAAACATATGGAGAGTTTACGTTTCCTCCTGCTTCGTAGACTTATGATTAACATACATGCTTCCTGAGTCTCATCATTTGTCATGCTATTATCCAAGGGAAGTTTGTCACTAAGCCTGAGTCGACCCCTCTGCAATATGTCTCTTATCCGCATACCTAGCCATCCTGAACATCCAATCAAGTCCTTGTTCGAAATCACTAAAGCCTTCAGTCTGATCATCAAGATTATCAAGTTCATGACTGACAGGTCATTGAAGACCTCTGGGTAGTGCAGTCGTACACTCATATTACACTCCTACCTAAGTTTTGAATATTTTGAAGTTGTTTCTCGAGCCCTGAAGATCCCATCTCCAACCATCAGGCCAAATCAACTTCTGGAAGATGGATACTCTATATGTATATCTTTCTGATTTCGAGATGTAGCTCCGTTGTGTATTGTTCATGGCTACTCTTTATAGTTATTTGACATGGATCTACAGTGTATTTTATTGGTAGCCATGGTTCTATTGTATTACGAGCATGGGTATGCCCACCTCGGTGAGACATTTGTTATTTTGCAGATGACACCTCCTGGTTCCTAATCCTTGGGCTCAATCGTTTGGCACATTAGTAAATATTGGTAATGTATTTCAGCCATCGGATGCTTTTCTGACCTCACACATTAGGGGGCATCTGTTATAACCCTAAATTGCACCACACATGCTTACCTGGCATCAGGCCAACTCATATCCCTTCTTTTCCAAAACACTGCTAAACAACTCTTTGAAAATCCTCTTGAATAAAGGCCCACGCACCCTAACTCATTAGTGCATGCGTGTACACACTGGCTGACCCAAAACAGCCTACGTGGACCGACAAAAGCATGAAAAAAGGAAAGTTGCCGACAGAACAAAAATCTATGGGTGATTTAACTGAAACTCTCGGCCATGCATGGCTGAGGGTTTGTCCAAATACCTAGCTCTTTCTAGCCTATAAAAGAAGGGGTAGGAGTACCATTTCGAGGAGGACAAATATAGCAAAGAAACTCTTCCCATTTACGTATTCCCATTGTCCCAACCCTTTAGCCTTTCCTTGTGCCAAAGGAGATTCAAAGCAAAGTAGTTGAAGGACAGAAGAAGAGGAGCCCAGGATCAGGTTCAAGGAGTGGTGGTCGGTCTCAACTTTTGTAAATTGACTCATTTTAAGTAATAAAGAGAATACTTTTCCCATCCCAATTCATGAATTGTTTATAGTTTGATCAGTATATGTTTGGATTTCTAATCCGTTAGTATATAAGTAGTATGCATGTAGGACAGTATATGTTTGGATTTCTAGTTGTTGTTTGTCTTGGATGCAGGTCATCTTTGGAAGGAGGATTGCGAACAAGTAATCAAGAACAATGGAGGATCAACATCAAACATCGGTAATGAGGTAGGTTGCTCTTTCCATGCATTTACTAAGAAAAGGGGATTTAAATCTAGGGATGAAGGTAGAAAGTAATTTCTATTCGGTCATATCTGCATGCAAAGTCTAAGCTCTATTTGCTAGTCCGTAGGGTGTTTTTCCCCAACAACACTCCTTTATCTAATATTGAATTCCTCAAAGATAAATAATTACTAACAATCATTTGATAACAACCTAGAAGAAAATCTATCAATCATTATTCTCAATTCACTATTCACTATTTGCTATTAGACACACCGACCACACTGAGAGGGGGGGGTGAATCAGTGTAGGGATCTTTTTCACAATTCCCTTGGAAAAACTCTTTAGTTAGCAATTGCCAATTACTCATCACTTATTATTATCATTTATAACCAGTTAGATGTGAACATATTTCTGCAAGATATACTAGCAACATATATCATCAATAATTCATCACCACAAGGAAGACAAAGAACACAATATATATGTACAATTCTATTTTTATTGCAGACTAAAATCCTTGGGTTATCATCAACAACTGCATAGAGTTACAACTCCACAGAAGCACCAACTCTACAATGCAAGACTCAACTTACACAACTCGGCACCAACTGAGAAGAGGAATCAATCCTCAATAGCTACCAATCTGTCAACAAGTACACAACCTGTCAATAGTGCAACACGTGTATGTACGTGCCCTACCAGTAGTACAACTCGCGTATGTACACCACCTGTATGTACTACAAACTGCATATTCCTTATGAACAATTAGGGTTTTCTCTCCATGAAAAACTCAGATCCTCTACAGCCTTCAGTCACATCCACTTCTGTCTTTCATTGTCCAATCTAAACCATAACCAATCACAACACATCTATTCTCTCCAACAACTTATTCATTCTCCTCAACCATACAATATGAATGCTACTTAATCATGTATAAGCAATCAATATACTATGGAAATCATATCAGTATTGAACCATAAGAGTGTTGTTCACTCTATCAATCAACCAACATAACCATATCACAATAGCCATACCAAAAATTCCATAAGAATTCACCATACAATAAGAAAGAGTATCCATCAAGACAATTATGTAACCATACCAAAGTTTCTATGGAAGATTTGAGCCCATAGAATGTAGATCTGGAACTTGCTTCAGTCTTCAAGATCTTGGCACGATCTCACACTCAATTCTCCATGACTTCATCCAACTGTATTCTCTCTGCCTTCCTTCATCCTGCCTGTGTATGCACTCTGTCTCACTGCAACCTATGTATGTACGTGTTTTGTCCCACGGTTGTTCGCGTACTCCTTCAAAAACTAGGGTTTCTGAACTTCCAAAACTTTCACCGTTAAGATCTTAGACTTATAAAAAATTTGATGCGTCCATGAGATCCTCCATTCAATCTCTCTCTCAGAATAGATCTTCACTATATGCTCAAGAGATGTTTCTACAAGAGACCCTTGCCTCTTATTTATACTCTCCAAGCAACTTCCTTAGAATCATCTTCTAGACCACTTTGTCCACATAGCCACTTTGTCCACATAGTCACCTATGTCCAACTTTGTCCAATCTGCCACTTGTCCATATATCCAATAGGCACTTGACCACTTAACCCACTTTCCTCATTTTAGGGTTAACTCACTTATAACCACTTTCCATAATTAGAAAGTTTTGCATTAACTTTATTATTTAAATAATCTTATTTGACTTTGTCACTTCACTTTATTATTTAAATAATATATTTTTTGTAATCAATTTGACTTATTTGACCTTTTGGGGCTTCTATCCATCATATGAGCGTCCTCCAACTTAGTAATTTCATAACTCTCAAACCGTGAGGAGTTATATGAAGTTCCACATACCACTGAAATTGGCATGACAAGAACTATCCATCTACGATAGATTTTCTGACAAATTAATTCATATTCATCTCATTATTTCATAGTTAATCATGGTTTCTCTAGCCATACTTCTAGGATAATTCAACTTCAAAGTGTCTTCCCATGAGGGATTTCATGATAAGGGGACCACTTTGGAGTTCATCCATTTGTACTATCAATGAAAAAACATTGATCCATATTCATCTATGCATCATATATCAATGACTTCGATTGACATCAATCAATGGAAATGCATACTACACCAATATACTATGACAAGACATTGTTCCATTGACAACAATACTTGGATATCAATCCTTTAACATCAATAAATCATTTGACATCAATGACAACATGATCCAACAATGTCCCCCTTTGGCATTGATGAAAATACTAACATTGATGTCAACACCAATCATTGATGGCAACATGTAGACATGGAATTTCTCTACATCAAAAGTCATCTCAAACACATAAATGTGACTATCTCTCCCCCTTTGACATCAATGGAAAATGGTCATTCTCCCCTTGGGGCTTCTCCCCGTACCTGAACTCTCCTTGCGGCTGATCTCCCTATCTCAATGCCTTTGATATTCCTCTAAATAATATCTCCCCTTTTGAAAAAGGGATATCACTCTGATGTAATGTTGAAGATATATATCTCATGCTCCCCCTGTGACCATCACTCCCCCTGGAACTATGTGTTTATGCTATTTCTCCAAGTATAGGTCTCTTTTTCCAAGTATTTATCTTTGCATATGATAAATCTCTCTTCCTGGATTCATGGTAAGAAGAATGAATCCCCCTATGGGTATGTCTCCCCTTATCTTCTCTGCAATATGAAAAATATGCTACCATTGCAATATGCTTATGTTGAAAATGCTACTTCTCAACCAGAACATAGATCAATTGCTCTTTCTATGACTATCGTTGGACCTGTCCATGCATCAAACTCATGCCATACCATACATCATGAAGAAAAAGATATGTCAACAATGAAATAGATAATCATGAACAAAACATCAACCAAGTACATCATGTGCCATATTTTGTGCCAACCATGCACAACACCCTTGTACATCAACCATGTACATCAAAACCATGCAATACACCATAATATATCATCAATGGAGTGTATCAACCATATGCCTCTACCAAAATGCCATCCATGTGCTTCAACCAAGTGTCATATCACTGATGATATGCTTCTACCATGAACCAAGTGCCACAACCATGTATTTCAATCAATCAAGTGTCTCAAATATGCCATACATACATCAACAAGTGCACCAAACATGTATCACCACTTGTACCAAGCAAGTGCATCAACCATGCACCCATACCACAACAAGATGAACTACAATCAAGATGTGTCCTCATGAATGTATGCCATATCCACCATAATACATGTGCCAACCATACTACTAGCAGGTGCCTTTAACAATGTACCAAAAGTGTATCAATCATGCATCAACTATAGATCAAGTTATGACTCATCAATGATGCACAACATGACCACTTCATCAACCCATCAACTACATGTCCCAATATATATCCCATCCATATTCCAAATGCATGCGCCAAAAATGCTTCCAATAATACATCATAAGATATATCAATGAAACTCAAATATAATAATACAACTTTCCTTAGACAAATTCCCAAGGTATTTTTACTTTATGGCACAAGAACTTGTCCAAATTTATAATGAACATGCATGAGTGAAACCATGAATTTCACACTTAAGATGAAATATAATAGTAATTAAGGAGTACTTTAATCTTATAACAAAAAATATTTATTTTCAACCATAAATTGAACAAGAATACAAAAGTAATTTTGCAGCATGTTTTAAATTTCATGCATGGTAAAGGAGCAATCCTAGGTGTTCAACACAATTCTAAATTTCCCTTTACTATGAAAGAATTATGATCCACATTAAAGTGGATAATTTAAAACACATTTAAAACTTAATTATAAAACCCAATTCTAAATTGAACAAAATCACCATAAGCCAAATGTTGTTTCAAATATTTCCATGGACCCAAATCAATAGGGTCGATTGACCGAGTCTTTGAATCCATCCACTACCCTCCGATCGGAGCAAGAATACAAAAATTTTAATGAGCACGACAAACCAAAACTGCACTTGGTAAGCGTGTGTGCATAACTGTGGGTTTCATTGGTTAAGACAAGAGAGGATTGGTTAAATACCTGACAATTTCCCTAGAATCTGCAACTGTGTTTTCATATTTTATTTTTTCAACCAGCCAACCCATGGATGATATTCTTTGTTTGCTTGCTCATCACCCTAGGGCCAACCTCATTTCGATTCCTATTAATAACAATAATTTGTCGATCTTTTTTAGATTCCTATTAATAAAATTACTTTGATGTTGGGTGCACTTTAATCATTGTGGAAGAGGAGAATTGGAGTTGTGAAGCAATAGAGTTACAGTAGTAGTAAAGCTTGAGTTGAAAACCAATTATTATTATTGTTATTATTATCATAAGATGGGTGTTTGTTGGCCATGGAGACCGCCGCCTCAATTTCTTCGAACCCTCACACCTTGGAGGGAGTGTTTAGAGACTACAGAGGCCACATAACTACCATCGTCCGTGCTCTCACCATTGGTAAGAAACTATTCACTTTTATTTTAAAATTTATCATTTTCTCTCAAAAGATTGATTAGTTTGAGTAAATTTTTATTTTCTTCTCATTGATCGTTCGTACATTTTGTCTGCCTTTCTTTTTCTTTGCAGAGGTCGAAAAGGTTTGCTCACTTTGCGACCCTGGTTAGTGGACTGAATTCTTAGTGTTGTTTTCAGTAGATTAGAGTTTTCTTCGCTATAATTTTTAGACTAGGTAGAGTTTCAGTTTTTTGTGAAACATTCCATGGTTATGCAAGACTTTTAAAAGATTTGGCTGATATTTGAGAAATTTAACCTGACTTTACCTAAATGTAGCAGTTATTTCTAGTTTTAACAGAAGTAGTTGCAGCGACAACCATGGACTTCGCTTTAACATAACATTTATTATTTTTGTAATTTGACTTGGGCAAGGCCACAGTTTGTTGACGGCTGCTGCAAAAAATATGATATTTGACCGCATTTGAATCGTCAAATAGGATTAGGCCGTTTTGCGTTAATCCATTATTAAATTGATATAGTTCTGTATTGATAAATTTATTATGATCTTGCATTGATATCTTGTTGTTCAGAGGTCGTTTTCCAACATAGTGATTTTGGAGCTGTGATTCTATTGTCAATCTAGTATATTTTAATTAAACAGTAGCTTGGAATCTTAAAATTTGAGAGAACAAACATAACACATGATTATACACATAAATAATAATTTCTATTACATTAATATTACACACAATATTACAGGTATATATATAGTTGGAATCAACTCCAACTATCTCGAAACATAGAGATAGTTGTTGAGAGAATCTCTCAACAACCTCCTACAATTCTTCAACAGATTCAAACCAAATCCAAACCAATCTATTGTAATCATTATTCCAACACCCTCCCATAATGCTTACATTACAAAAAAATTACAATACTCAATAACAAATTACAATATTAATCATTTTCTTTCTTTTCCTAACTGGTCTTTATCAACACTCCTATCCACTCTGAAATCTTCTGGTATATGCTCTTTCTTCTCCACAACTTCGAGCTTCCCTTTCAAATCATTTAAGATAACACCGTTTCTAACCATCATTGATGAATTTGTAGAATTGGCGCTTCTTTACTTCCCGTAGGACAATATCGATACTGAATTATCCTATAGATTCACTACCATCTGTTGAATTCCACCAAAGAGAAAATTTCAACACTTATATAGGACAATGATTTGATTACTGGACATTTTCAGTATTCAATCATACAATTGACCTTTTAACACACACTCACAAACACAATGATAACCTGTAACTAATTATCTTGGAGCACCGAAGTACAACAAGACCTTTCAGCGTTTAACAAACCTGTAGACATACTCAAATTTGTGATGTGTTCCCTTTGCACCGAAGAACGTTAAGAAACACTGATTTAAATCATGTTACTTTGTACATTGATTGGTTCTCCTTCATATAAAATTTTACACTCAAAATAATGTTAATAGATATTAACACTAATTCAAAATATTATCTTCTACTTAAAAAAAACTCCATACAACAAACAACTCCACGTAGCAAACCTTTTTGTCAGCATCAAACAAATTATTCCATATTTAATCAATATATTAGAAGAAAATTGTAAATACCGAACTCCTTTTAAGACTGCCTAGATTTGAATCTGCCATTCTCTCTAGTCAATGCTACAAAAACCTTGTTCCCTTCTTTGGTGAATGATGCCTGGAAGCGGATGATGACAATCACAATCGGTGGCTTCCTGTAGTGGTTCTTAGCAGCAATACCAAATAGTATGTTGGCAACAACATTTTTCCTTTGGTATTTGAAGTTACGGCTCCTTATCTCGATGCACAGAAAGACGGATCACACATATCTTGCAGCTCAATACGTCCACAATGCTTTGCACAACAAATTAAGAAATTCAACAAAGAACTATGCTACTTATGTAAGGAGAATCGTCTCCCAATCTATTTCATATTCCATCCCCTCTCGTGAGAGAGTCAAGGTTGTCCTTGCTCTGATACCATCTTAAAATTTGAGAGAACAACCATAAGACATGATTATACACACAAATCATAATTTCTATTACATTAATATTACACACAATATTATAGGTATATATATAGTTTGAATCAGATCCAACTATCTGCAAACATAGAGATAGTTGTTGAGAGAATATCTCAACAACCTCCTACAATTCTTCAACAAATTCAAACCAAATCCAAACCAATCTATTGTAAGCATTATTCCAACATGGAAGAGGTCCTTAATCTTATAGTGTACAATATTTTGGTAGTCTTAGGTTTTCATCCCTGGCAGTTGTATTTTTTCCAAAAATATAAGATCCCTGGGAAAAGATTATTATTTAGTAAAACATTTAGCCTACAGTAACTATGGGTAGAAAATGATTACAATGTCCTTGACCTCAGAGAATGGTGGAATTACCTCTGATTTTACTTATTTGTAAAGGCCTTCAAGACCTCAGTATAATCAATAGAATTATTAAGACAACTATAGTGTCATAGTGGTTTTGTCAACAATATGTAATAATGAATACATTTCATGGCTATTTAAACTGTATTGAAATAGAAGAGTACACTTATGTTTGTATAGTATTCTGTAAAATAAGTGATGTTTAACCTATTCATTATGTCCTAGATATTTGTTAGGACTTTATGTAATATTGAGATATTAGCTTATCATCATGATTACTTGCACTTGTTTTCAGGAAAAGAAAATTTATGCCTATATGGATATCCCACTGAATCATGGGAGGTTAACCTTCTTGTTGAGGAACTCCCACTAGAGCTCCCAGAGCCAATTTTAGGTATCAATTTCGCAAGAGATAGCATGAAGAAAAAATATTGGTTTTGCATTGTTGTCGTGCATAGTGATGCATTGTTGCTTGCGGTTGCTTTCTTCTATGGGGCTCAGTTTAACCGAAATGAGAGGTATTCATTTAGTTTATATGATTTTCTTATGTCTCAGTAATTTTTTTTACTATCATTACATATCACTAATTTTTTTAACATCACACATCTATGTTTTTTTCTTTTTTGGGACTTTCTTTTCCATTTTTTTAGGTAATGTTACTATAGTGATTGCAAAGTCTCTAGTTGAAGTTTTGTTCTCCATGGTGTTACTTATGTGTATATACTATTTCTATGTATTTTATAAAAAACTTCAGGAAGTGTGGTTTACATAGTGTTTCTTGGTACTTTTTCCATTTCGTGTGCTAATTTTTGTTAATTGACAAGAAACTTCTTTTTAGTATGATAAATGATCTCCCAATAGTGTTTGACCTAGTTATTAAGAGGAAGAAGGAAAAGGAAAAGAAGTGTTGAAATAATGTAACTACAAAGAGTATTCTTATTATTATTGTTATTTTATTCATAGGATTAATCCCCATTGTGGATTAATCATGTCAGTTATTGTAATAGGACCAAATCCCCTTTTGCAGATTGGTCAACCAACAATTATAATAGGAAGAATAAGAAGTCGGACCCACCAGTTAATTAAGAGACCCAAAAATATAATAAAGGTGGGTTTACCCACCCAGATTGAGAAGTCATCCCTACGAGTGAAGAGACACTTCACACATGCCAGAACTTGTATAAATACAAGAGGTTAGTGCCTCATTTGAACACAACTCACTTGCTTAGTTTGAGAGACAAGTTCTGATATGTTATCGACAAAAGCGAGAGGGAGAAGAGTGTCACATATTTTGGAGAGGACTATCTATATTAGTTTGAGTTATCTATTGACATTGTATTGGCAATTTATGATAAGGAAGTTTTTGCTGGGTTTTCTTCCCCTGGAGGGTTTCCCAGGGTAAATGATGTGTCTCTTGTGAATGTGTATTTCTCAGTGATCTTGTTCTTATGTTGCTCTTATCTATTGAAATGAAAAGAACTATAATAATGGCATAAAACATTAACATGGTATCAGAGAGAGACAAGCTGAAGGAAGCATATTTAGCAAGAGAAAAACGTCACTGCTGCAGTACCTACAAATTAGGGTTAAACGTCACTATTGCAGTACCTACAAATTAGGGTTTTTCAAAAGTGAATCTTTTCAGCCCTAAAACCACCTAGAAAGTTGTGCCCTCCCCCAAGGATCATTTTGGCACCTTGAGCGCGCCTTTTCAGTGTCTAGATCTCCTGGAAAGTGAAACCCTAGTTTCACAAAGTACCAGAAAACCAGAAAACAAGAGTAACAAAAGTACCAGAAGTACCAGAGTACCAGAAGTACCAGAAAACCAGAAGCACCAATCCAGAAATCTGCAAATCAAGTTTGAGGGGGTAAAAGTTGGATTTTCGAAATTCCGACTGCACCAGCTAACTCGCCTCAGTTCAGCGCATCTATTCTCTGGATCATAATTTCAAAATTCGAAGTTTGAAAAATTAGGGTTTCCTCATAAAAACCTAAGTTGCAGTTGCAGTTGCAGTCTCAGAACTAGTTGCAGTTGCAGTACCAGTTGTAGTTGTAGCCATAGAACCAGTTGCAATCACCCTTGAAATTTTCTCAAGAGTTGGCAATGATTACGACTCCTACCAGATGTAGCCACTACCTGCAAATGCTATCAGAGGTATGTACTTACATATGTTTAATGGTTAAACCCTAAAGAGTATTTGCAGGAGAAGGGATCTCTTGCCATAGATCTAGAAGGATCTCAAGATCCAACACATTCAGAGGAATGATGCAACCCAGGTGTGATTATTCTGATATACATCTATGTGTCATGACATTATCTTAATTAGTGTTGCATGTTGAAGCTATGATTAGAAGGATTAAAAGATGATCATAGAGCTTATTCTCTAACCTAACCTTCTTTCAAGATAGCATATTGTCTTAGTACAACAGACTAGTTGAAGAAAGCACTTGTCACTTGAGTGAAGAAGATCTGGAAGAAAAGAAAGCACTCATCCTTGAGGACAAGGCTCCAGGTTTGATTAAATCAAGTTGATAAGATTCAAAGGTACACATGACAATTTGATGACTATAGTTGAGATAACAGTCTTTGTAAAGTATTATATCTAATAGCATGTGAGCATATAGAGGTATATACTTTGCCTGATACAACTAACATTTCCTCTAAGAGAAACCTCATGTGTTAGTTCCAGGTTTCCATGGAAGAATGCTTGGTCACAAAACTATGAGAGTGTTGACTTCATTTTGTATTGTATTCCTTACCTTTAATCTTTGCTTCAGATAAATTATAAGTGATATCTCTAAAGGAGCTACTATGATGATTGTTCATGCTATTGCTTTATATTATCAGAAGGATATTATTCTTGCTTGTCATTTTGTTGACCTTGCTCCAGGTCACATGAGGAAGCTATAGCGAAGGTTGTAGAAGGAAACATGCTAAAGGAGAGATCATAAATGAAGCAATCATCAGTGGAAAAGAAGAAGGTGGGTCACTCAGATGCTGCCATGACCCATGCTATTGAAGAATCCATGTGAACTCTAGAATATTAGCTCACATAAACTACAAGGCACTACCATACATATGCAAATCTATCACAAGTTTACCAGAACTCAAGGTTGATCAAGAAGGCATATGCAATGGATGTGCGCAAGGGAAGAATATAAAGAACCCTTTTCCAAAGAGGGGCAACAAAGCAGAAGGAATAATGGAACTCATTCATTCAAACATGTCTTTCCCAATGCCATCATCCTCCATTAATGGGTATGTATACTATGTATCATTCATTAATGATTATTATCGTAAAAGACCTAGATATATTTGAAGTGTTCAGCAATATCAAGGAATTCAAATCCTTGATAGAAAACCTTTCTGTAAGGAATATTAAGATACTCAGGTCAGATAATGGAGGAGAATATACCTCAAAAGAGTTCATGAATATCTGCAAAGATGTTGGGATCAATATCCCCAACAAAACGGTGTAGCTGAACGAAAGAATAGAACCATGCTGGAAGCTGTGAAGATCAAGATCTTCCTACGTGATTATGGGCAGAAGCAGTAGTGGTAGTTGTTTATGTGCAGAACCGATTATCCCATAGCACAGTTGGGCTCAAGACACTGGAAGAGATGTTCACCGGAAAGAAGCTAGAGGTAAGCCATCTCAAAATATTTGGCTGTCCATTGTTTATTCATATACCGAAAGATAAAAGAAACAAGTTGGAACCCTCTGGAAATAAGGGAATATTTGTGGGATACTGTGAGGTATCCAAGGCCTTCATAATCCACATACCTGGTCACCGCCATATTGAGATCAGCAGGGATGTGACCATTGATGAAGAATCAACACTTAAAAAATCAAGAAGATGCCATCTTGAAGAAATGTATGAAGAGGAACCTGTAAATCCCAGGACTATATAATCTATGAGGGAAGTTCCCAGAACTGCAGAACCTGTAAGGGAGGTCGTAACTTCCCCTAATGAGGAGACTCCTGAAGATCATGATATAACAGAAGTTCAAGAACCTCCTCAAATGACCTTCTCCCATAAAAGAAAGCCTTCTTAGGCAAGAGAGATTATTCAAGATGGAGAGAAGTATGGTGTTCCAGAAGGAACCATGACACAGGTGAAAAGACCAAAGCCATTTTCCAGTTACATGGATTTGATGTGCAATCTACTTGATGAAGAACCTACATGATTTGAAGAGGCCATTCAAAAGAAGGAATGGCCAGATCCCATGACAGAGGAATACCAATCCATAATAAAGAATGATGTGTGGGAAATAGTTCCCAGACCAAAAAGTAAGGATGTGGTATCATCAAAATGGATCTTCAAAATAAAACATGCTTCTGATGGAAGTATTGAGAAATATAAAGCAAGATTTATCGCTCGTGGATTTTCCCAGAAGGAAGGCATTGACTATGAAGAGACATTCGCTCTTGTGGCTAGATACACTTCGATCAGAACCATTATAGCTCTTGCAGCCAAGATGAAATGGAAGTTGCACCATATGGATGTGAAGACAGCTTTCCTGAATGGTGTTATCGAAGAGGAAGTGTATATAGATCAACCCCAAGGATTTGAGGTTGAAGATAGGAAGTATCATGTCTACCGATTGAAGAAAGCCTTATACGGATTGAAGAAAGCTCCTAGAGCTTGGTATGGCCGTATAGACAGTTTCTTGATGAGCTTAGGCTTTACCAAGAGTAAAGCAGACTCAAATCTCTACTTAAAAATTATGGATAATGAACCAGTAATATTACTAATGTATGTGGATGACTTATTCTTAACTGGAGAAGAAAATCTCATCGCTGAGTGTAAAAAGAGACTTTCCACAGAATTTGAAATGAAATACCTTGGCTTAATGCATTACTTCTTAGGTCTTGAGGTATGGTAGAGTCCATAAAGGATATTCCTTAACCAAGGGAAGTACATAGTCAAAATATTAAAGAGATTCGACATGCTTGAATGTAAGTCCATGAATACACCCATGGAAATGAAGCTGAAGCTACTGGTCGATACTTCGTTAGACTTGATAGATGCCACACTGTGCATACCGATTATTGGATTGTTGATGTACCTGACAAACACCAGACCAGACATATGTTTTGCAGTGAACACCTTGAGTCAGTTTCTGGTAGATCCCAGACGTGTTCACCTAGTGGTTGAAAAACATGTGATGAGGTACCCTAAAAGTACAATGGATTATGGTCTCAGCTATGATGGAGATCACGAATTCACATTGAGTGGATATACTGATGCAGATTGGGCAAGAAGCGTTGCTGACAGAAAAATCACTTCCGGATGTTGTTTCAATTTGGGATCAGCCATGATCTCATGGCAGAGTAGGAAGCAATCCAGTATTGTTCTCAGCACAGTGGAATCAGAGTACATTGTTGCATGTTTTGCTAGCTGCGAAGATATATGTCTTCGAAAGTTGCTAACTGGCCTATTTGACTTGGAGATGAGAGAAACCATGATTCTATGTGACAACCAGAGCTGCATAAAGATGACAGAGAATCCTGTATTCCATGACAAGTCGAAGCACATGGAGATCCTCTATCATTTCATCCACAACATGGTACATAGAGGATCCTTGAAGCTCCAGTACATTAGCACAGATGAACAAGTTGTTGATGTGTTGACCAAACCTCTATCTCGTGTAAAGTTTGAACACTTTCGAGATAAGCTTGGTATAGTCCGA
>SNQJ01S0118706.1:13846-25231 GCA_010110895.2 Picea sitchensis
TTTTTCATTAGCACTCTATTCTATATCATAAGATATACTTGAACGAGAAGAATTATCAAATTCAAAAGCATAGCCATTTTCAGGTTTATTAAAGATATGGTTATTGGGAATTTTTTTTTCCTGATTTATAATTGGCAATTCATTATCTGTTGGATGTATGGAAACCCCTTTGTTTTCTAGGATATAATTTGTTTACACAAATTGTTCACTGATTAGCAATTGAATTATTTTCATTAAAAAGATCAAGATAAAGAGAAAAATGGTTGTTTAAAGATATGTACCTGAAAATTTCTTTGCTTGAGGATTCATGCTTATTTTCTTCAATACAAATTTCAGATTCCTCATTATATGTTTGGCTGTCCAAATTTTGTGATTGATCATCAATTCCAGAATGAGAAAATTCATAAATTTTTACCTTAGATTGGACTTCGTTAGAACTTTAAATTTTCATCGTTAGCTATTGATTTGCTTGTTGATTTACAAATTTATCAGCAACTGGTTCCTCAATAGTAGAGAATACACCTAGAAATGTTAGATTTTTTTATTCATCGCAATTGTTAGAACTACAAGGAAGAGAAACTAAATGTTTAAACCATCCTAATAACTCAATTTGAGGAGGTAAGTCTTTAAATTTATACTGTAGACAGATTAATTTAAATCGAATAAGGAAATCATTAAATGACTCACCTTCAAATCTATTAAGTGTTTCAAGTTGATCACAAACCTTGTCATAATCGTATTCCTGAAAAGAATGAAGGAGAATTATTGTGAACTTTTCCCAACTATGAATAGAAGCAACTAGCAAGGATATACACTAGTCTTTGGCATGGCCCGTGCAAGTTAGAGTAAATGTCCTGCACATAATATCCTCATCAACATGAAAACTTTTAAAATTCAAAACAAACTGATGAACATGATTAAATTCACAAGAATTAAACTCACCATTAAATTTTACCTTTGACAAGTAGTTAACTACCTTCATTGGAGTATTGCAAGATGCTTGACCATAGATGCAACTCCAAATGGGCACTTCAGAAGGAGCCATTAATAATAATAATAATGATAAAACAAATAGCTCAAACAACAATCAAATAATTATGCACACTCGTCGGTGGCCCTCCTAGTGCTAAAAATGTTGATGGAAAAAACTGACCATGTTCAATATTATATGGAAATCAACCGGTCAAGGTCCCAATTAGACCCTTATCCGTTGAAATGGTGATTCTAATTGGTTCTATGGGTCTCCAGTTACCCCTTGTCCTAAGACTAGTCTAAGATCAACCTAAGCTAAGTTAATCTATATGCACAAAATATATACAATCAAAGTCTTCTATCTGCTAAGGTGAAATTTCCTTCTTGCAGCTGCTTTGAAAAAGGCAATCCTTTGTTGAAATAAGGGCTCAACAAAGCCACCCTTGGGTTTGCTTGTGCGAAATGAGACTTTATGAATTAAATGCAAATGTGGTTTTAATCTAAAATGAAAGAATCTAATCTAACCTATCTTGATTATGACAAGATACAAATCTTATCTAAACCAAGAGAAAAATGGTAAAAGAGGAGAGGAATGATATTGAATGCAAGATTAAGATTCACTTGCAAATCATAGAAACAGTTGATATGATTTGCAAGTTATTAATGCAAATATGCAATGCAATGACATAAACAATTATTTAAACCATCCAAAACACATACTTAAACTCAATCATAAATAAAATGAATTCAATATAAGATTTATCTTAAGTTAAAGAAATAGTTCATTCAACTCAAGGTAAAAGAATGCAAAATTAAATTATGCTAAACCCATAAATAGTTATCAGTTAACATAATCAAGTCTCCATGAATTTACAATCAATTCTAATTTAAATCTATTCTTTCTACAAAGATAGCTTTATAAAATTAAAGATCTAAATTAGAATTGAATTAATCATAAGAAATAATAACAAGCTTACATGTCATGTAACAATACATAAGAATGAAAAATTGTTATTAGTTTTAAATATCTATCCTTACATAGCCCTCTAAAATCCTACAGGAAGAAAATCACCATACTACAACAGTGTAGCCAAGCTGTCCTATCCCTGTAGAATTATTCCCCATAGTTACAGATATCTAGAACCCCCCTTTTCTCATGTTTTATTCTTCCCTTTTATATAAAAAACCCCTCTAATATCTAACAACTCTCATTAATGAAAGAGTAATTATCTCATGTAAATATGGAATGGAATAATTGTTTTAATTCCCCCAAAATCAGAATACAAATTCAACTAACTTTATATAGAAGATAGGAATTAGTTCTCTTAAAAAATAATCTCAAATCTTAATGAAAGCTAATTGATATTCATCTTGATCTTGTTCTCGATATTTGTGGTTGAACATTTAATAAAACAAACTTTATAAATATGAAATAATAGAGATATTGATGCTTGAGAAATTAATTCCCAACTCATTTATAGTCTTAGTAGACTTTCCTTTGAGTACATAACCAGAGAACCAATCTACTTAGTCCAGTACATAACCAGAGAACCAATCTACTTAGTCCAGTACATAACCAGAGAACCAGTCTACTTAGTCAAAAATATTACAATAAGGGATCCCAACTCAACCATTCGAATCCTCTTAATCATTTTGAGTATGTATTTATAACCAAAAAGGAAAGGAAACAACTAGAGGTGTGAGCTGTCTTTCCTTACCTAGGATTCTCTAAAACAATCATCATCCTAACACCTGTGTTAATAGCTCTTAACAAACTTCTATGAAATAGGAATCATGTTGGCAACCACTCCAACAAGAATTAAATGACATTTTCTCCCTTGTGGCACATTCCTTTCCATTGCCAAGTGTCCTCCAGGGGTTGTATGTTGTCACCATGCTACCACCTGTGATCCTCGCTCCTCTCCACATCATCAACCACCCAAAAGAGTAATGAATTTCAATCCCTTGATTGCATGTGCCATTTCGTAGTGCCATTCAGTAGTGTATTGGGTAGCCAGTTATGTAGCGCCCTTTGTAAAACCACTCTGCACATTTCATAGCGCCTCCTCCAAAATAGGCATGCAGATTTTGTAGAGCCCCTCCTGAAATGGCTTCTGTGGATTCGGCAGCACCATACCTGAAATAGCCTCTATGGAATTGGTAGCACCCTTCATCAAAACATCTATGTGTATTTGGTGTGCCATCTATCAACTGTTCCTGCAGATTCGGTAGTGCCATTGTTGAGTTTAGCTAGGAGATTTTGTAGCATATTAGGTAGCAAAATGCAGAACATACTATATAGACGATTCTGCAGAGCCATGGTGCTACAGAATGTATGTGTTTTTTCTGTGTGATGAGACCAATCATTCAAAAGCATAAAAACTTAGTTGATGGGTTAGGAGCCTGTAGATGCCTATATAGGTGGAAAAAATTATACTTCCTTGATCAATTTACTCTTGAAAAAAGAGACCACCCACAAAAATGGAGCTTGATGAACCTCCCTTTCTTCTTCTTCAATTTCCTTGATGACTTATTTGTCTTTAGCAATGGCTTTGCTCTTTCTCTTTCTGCTTGTTCCTGCTGGAGCAACACTAGTAGATGGCAAAGGAATCGACATATTAGACTGAGGAGTAGAATCTATATCCATCTGCATGTGGGAAGAGATAATGAATTTTTCCCAAGGAATGTTCCTCTTCTTCAATTCTTCCATCACCAACATCCTGATCAATCCAGAGTGAAAAACACTAGTGTCCATGGCCTTGGACTTGGCTTGGACTCTATCAGAAATCTTCCCCATGCTCCTCAAAAGGTAGAAAGGGATATTCATTGCATCTTTACCAGTAAAATGTAGCAATATCCTTATATGGTATTGGTATAACACGTTAAACCTTCCCTCACATGTGAAGTATCTCTGGATGATCTTTAACATTTTATCAAAATCTTCAACTAGGTGGCTTCTAGGCACTCCCTTGGACAAATTATCTGTCTGATAGTATGATTTGAGGAAGTCATTGGAGAAGGCATCATTTAGGATCATGTATTTAAACCACCTCTCACCAGTATTAGGAATCCCAGTGGCTGCTGCAATAGAGGCTTCAGATACCTCAAACTCAAGGTCTCCCACCTTAGTCTTAATGCCATCAAAATGTAATGCAAATTGCCTTGCTACTTCAGGGTGTCCCCTCTGCATGTTTTGGAAAAAAGAGAGGCAGCCAACCCTTTGGAAAACCTCCCTGACCATTGTCTCAACATCAAATAGGTGCATGTCAGAGGGTTCAGTCCTAACCACACTTCCTCCCTTGTGAGATTTCTTCTTTTGAGGTGTCTCCATGGGTAGATGATAGGGGACCAAAGGTTGTGGTGTGGTGAGGGGTAAGGAAACAAATAGAGTCAAAGATCAATGAGAAATGACAATGGCTAATGGTTTCTCTCTCTCAGGATTTTCCTCTAACTCACCTTAAATTTACAATAGACTCCAAGTTAATAAAGGCAGGGATGCATTGCTCATCTTTGTGTCACTACACCATGGTCATCAAAGTTTTAGAAAGGTAGGGACTACAATTCCCCTTATTTCCAACATATATTAAGATGAATAAATGATGATATAATGAATAAAGAGGTTAATGCAGGGGTCTTTGAATGCAAAAGGTAGCACTGACCAATCCAAATAAAACATAGCGCATGAAACATGGGATATGTAGTGTATTTTAACAATGTCTTTTTGTAGCGCAGTGTGCACACAAGGACCAAGTGATTGAACGGGTACTCAATTTTTAGAAGAAAAACGAATTGACCTCTAACATAGATGAAATGTAGGTGACAATGGCTGCAAAGTATGTGGGAGAGAGGCTACGGATGCAAATGGATGAAGGAGGAAGTAGTCTGCAGCATTGAGTGCTACCAAAAGCTCAGGCATGAGATATCTCAAGACTTTGCTATGCAATGGAGAGAGCTCACAGAATACCTGGAGATGTGATTGAAAATGGAGGATCTGCAACCAATTAGGATATCACCACATCCCCCTCAGCCTCCAATTTAGCTTTGGCAGTTGATCCCATAGCGCAGTCTGGAACTGGTCTGAACTAGTGATTTTAGCAATGCCGAGCTTGAGAGAAAATTCGAATGCTCAAACCGTTAGCAAACTCATTAAATGACCTGATCCTCATATTCTCCTTTAACAGACAATGGCGCTAAAAACAAGGTAGATCATGACCTCAACAAATTATGACAAATTATGGCAAAGATCAAAGGACAAAGGTGTGCTACGGAAACTCCTAGTGAGTTGGCAGTGCCTTTTTCAAAAATTTGATTTGACTCCCCCTTTAATGGACATATGGATAACATGGCAAGGATAAAGGGTATGAGTGGATGGAGTGATGTGTCAAGTCATAAAGATCATGGGATGGGTTATTCTTGATGTCAATTCAAGAGGTGAGTCAAAACATAAACCATAGAATGAACCTAGGCTTAAAATCTATGTGTGGGCAAAAAATGAGCCAAAACCACAAGTCTTTATTTGTTCAAGCTAACCTAAGCAAATCACACAAAGAAAAATAAAGAAAACCTAAAGTCTAAAGGATAAAAAATTTAAACCTAAGGGATAAAAGACAACTTTATGTGATAAAATTGGCTCCACAGGGGATGGCATGCTCCTTGTGAAATGCCAAGAACAAGCAGTTTTAGTGCCTTATCCTAGGGCTATGGGGTCACTTATTCAATCAAAAAATAAATAAAAAATGATATTTACAATGAAATGGAAAGCCACTCATGGCTTAAGAAAAATACTTTTTCAGAAAGTGCCCATTGACAGGGCCACAAAAAACTTCAGAATCCTCCAAATTCTGCAACTTATAAGTGTTATTTGAAAATACCTCAGAAATTTTGAAGGGACCAATCTGCAAGGCCTCAAATTTACCGTGCTTGCCTTTGTTTTGCTTGGGTACATCCCATTTGAGCACTAGATCTCCCAGTTGGAAATATTCTTTGCTTACCTTCTTATCAAAGGCTTGCTTGATCTTCTGTTGATGGTCCAGTGCTTTGTCCAATAGCTTCTCCCTAGTTTGTTGCACTTCTACCAGCTGTTATATTCTTTTGACCATATCATCAGGTTCTCCTTGTTAGTCTTGGAATAATTTTTCCATGGCAAGGCAAGATGAGTAGGAAAGATAGCCTCAACCCCATATACCAGCTGCAAAGGAGAGACACCAAGTGATCTCTTTGTTGTCACTCTATCGTCCCACAAAGCAAATTTCAGCGTTGAATCCCATGCTTTCTTGTTGTCTTCTAACAATCTCTTGATGATCTTTATAAGACTCTTGTTAGAGGATTCTACCAATCCATTCCCTTGGGAATAGTAAGGAGTAGAATGAACCAATGTAATCCCATACTGTTCATGAAACTTGATCAATGGTTCAACCTTGAAATATGCAGCATTATCAGTAATAATTTTGTTTAGACAACCAAATCTTAACATGATATCCTCAAGAAAACCAATGATTACCTTATGGGAGGAATTCCTTGTAGGGATGGATTCTATCCACTTGGTGAAGTAATCAGTGGCAGTCAAAATCCACCTATGCTGACCACTTGAAGCAGGATGAATTTACCCAATGAAGTCTAGGCCCCATTGTTGAAAAGGTCTTGAAGCTACCACAGGCTTCAATGGCAAAGATTTGAGCTACTTCCTTCCAATTTTTTTTTGGCACTTGACACAAGCTCTAATATTTGCACAAACATCAGTAAAAAGGCTAGGCCAAAAATACCCATCTCTGAGGATCTTATAGGCTGTGGTTCTCCAGAAGTGATGGCCCCCACATAAACTGTCATGAAAATCAATCATAACTCTTTGGGCCTCCTGTGGATCTAGACATCTCAAAAACACTCCTAAAGGATCTTTCCAATACAAAACTTGGTCAATAAGACAATATTTGATTGCTTTGAGCTTCAAAGCTCTTACCTTGTTCTTTTCCAAACCATCAGGAGGCTGCAACTTCTGCGGAAAATATATGATGTCCTTGTACCAAGTGCATTCTGGCTATTGGGGGCTGACCTGAGAACCTTTATCAGACAAGTCAACTTGTTGATTTTTTGAGCTAATGTTTATGAAATTAACCCCCAAATATTTGCAATTTGATTCATCCAACAACCTATCTAAACCTTGGCCTTTAACCAATTTAGTGGGCTTTATTTCAAGATCAAATTCCAGAATTTTGACAATCCATTTGCTCCTCCTCCCGTCTATGTCAGGATGAATAAGTATCTCTTTCACCGAGGCTGAAGGGACATATGTGAAAACTTTTGAATGCAACACATATACTCTGAAATAATTGAGGGATTTGACCAAAGAATAATCCTGCTTTTCCATGATGTCATATTTTATTTCGGCATCCCTCAATGCCCTGCTGTAAAAGGCAATAGGCTTCTCTAACCCTTTTGCATTTTTTTGCAATAAAACAACAACTATTGTGTCAAATGAAGAAAAAAAATATATCAGAAAATCCTTGGAGTAGTCAGGGATGATGAGCACAGGTGCTTCAGTCAAAGCCTTTTTGATTTGATCAAAATAATTTCAAGACTCAATAGTCCATTTGACTTCATTTCCTTTCCTCATCATGGTTGTAATATACTTTACCAATTCAACAAAATTTGAAATGAACCTTCTCAAAAAATTGATTTTTCTTAAGAAAGACATAACTTATTTATTGGATCTAGGGAGAGACAAGGTCTGGATGGCTTCTACTCTGCTTGAATCAATTCTTACCCCTTCAACTGATACAATGTGCTCCAATAATCTCCCCTCCTTCATAGCAAACACTGACTGTCTAGGATTGAGAGAGAGACCAAACTTTTTGCACTTCATGAAAACCTTTTTCAAGTGATGATAATGTTCTTTATTAGATTGTGATAATACTGTAATGTCATCCAAATAGATGAATACAAACTTGTCCTTCTCCCCAATAAAGACAATGTCCATGGCTCGTTGAAAGGTCACTCCTGCATTCATCAATCTGAAGGGCATTTTAGCATACATGAATGTGCCCCAAGAAATGGTGAAGGTTGTCTTCTCTCTATATTCAAACAAGACATAGATCTGATTGTAGCTAGAAAATCCATCAATCATAGACATCCTAGATGAACCTGTCACCCTCTGCAATATGTGCTCCATCTTTGGTAAGGGGTAATTATCTTTCTTGGAGCTTCTATTCAAATTTCTAAAATCGACAAAAAGTCTCATTTCCCCATTCTTCTTTCTCATTGGGACCAAATTAGCCACCCATTCAAGGTATCTCAAAGGAATGATGATCTTGGCATCCAAAAGCTTTTTTACCTCTATTTCCATAATAGGCAGCAACATAGGATTTATCTGTCTAAGTTTCTGCCTAAATGGCTTGGTCTCTTCTTTCAAAGGGATCTTATGTTCATTGGTGTTTGTGTTGTATGTTCTCAGATCTTCATATGTCCAGGCAAACACATCAACAAACTCTTTTAACAACTTAACATATTCAACACTTTGTTCCTTTGACAAGCCACTAGACAACTTGACATATTTTGGATCCTCCTCTGTACCCACATTACATTCAGTCACATCAACATTATTAGTTGAACCTTTAACCTTTACATCAACATCATTTCTATCGAACAATCTCTCCAAAGGAACTAGTCCTTTTRGAATATGGTTACTAGGMAACTGAACAATGTGATGGKTAGCAATTTTATTTAGAAAAACATCATCATGAGGGCTATTCTCAGTATCATGATCTTGATCAATATGCAAGGCAGAAAKCTCATTCACAGTCTCAAGAAATATTTTAATCTCAATATAATCCTCAAAAACTTTCCAATGTTTGACATTGTCAGGTACAGAGGGTCTATACTTCACTTCTACATCATATTTGAGTTTAGGTGGCAAAGGGAATCTGAAATTACTTTCTGAAATAGCCAAAGAATCTGCCATGGTGTTCTCCTCTCTTGGAACAAATGAGACATTAAAAGATAAGAAGAAATTGTCCACAAGATCCCAAAATTCATTTTTGTAAGTCCTTAGCCTGGGGTGTTTAGCTTGATATAGATTTTTGATTTGATGGACAATTAATTCATCATCTCCAAACACTGCTAGCTCTTCAATTCCCATGTCTTTGGCAGCCCTCAAACCCAAAACAAGAGATTCAGATTCTGCCACATTGTTTGTAGTTTCAAATTCAAGCTTGTAGGACAAAGATATGATATCTTGAGTGGGGGAAACAAAGACTACTCCAACACCAACACCTTCCTTAGAAGAGGCTCCATCAAAAAACATCTTCCAAACAGAGGTATTTGGAGGAGAATCTTCAAAAAAGGTAATAGATTGTTTTCTAATTTTAAGAGGAGGTTGAGGAGAATTAGTGAGCTACAATATAATGGATCCTAAATCAGTATCAAGTGAAAAAATAGGATGGTTGGTGGGGTTTGCTTCATCATTGATGATGTAGGCTAATTGAGCCTCCCTGTAAAGCCTTCTATGTTCTCCCCCAAAAACAAGAGTGGTGGCAAATGTAAGGTCCATCTGCAAGGTTCCCCCTAGTATTTTTATCCAATATCTTGACAAGAGCATACAAAACTTAAGGGGGACATCAACTACCACAATATCCATGACCACACTTTTCATGGGCAACTGAAACAAGGTCACAACCAGATCTTTGATAACCCCAAGACACTTCACTTTCCTAGAGTCAAAAGAGTATAAGTCATGGTATGTTTTTGTAATTTCCAACCCAAGCTCATCCATGACTTTTTTGGCATGAGATTGTGAGATGCCCCTGATTCCATCAAGCAATTATGCAACACCTTATCATGAATGTTCAATGATGTATATAAGGGAGGGGATGAATCATCTCTATCTTCTATCAAAGGTCCTAACATGACTGCTGGTTTTTCATCTTGAAGGTTGACTTAATCATTGAAATGGGAGGAAGGTTCGGCTACAACATTTTGGAAAGATATATTTTGAATTCCTCATTTTTTATCAGCTCCAAAAAAGGTACAAGGATTTTGATTTTTTGAATCTCACTTTCAAAGTTGAAGGAAGATGGATATTTCATAATCTCCTTGACTTCTGGGGTAGGATTCTTAACCAATGCTTGAGGGCTTTGTGCACCTTTTTCTTTGTTGCCAGCTGCCATAGGCTTACCAGAATTTTCTATTTTAGTAGGCTGATTAGAAGTGTCAGTCTTTTCCTCTTTCGGTTTGGACCTCAGGTTGTATCTATTAAGATTTTATTTTGTTTTCTCTCCCTTACTCAATTCATTTATTTGATTATCCATGAGAGATTCCTCATATGCAGATTGGGTCAAATGAGGGGATGAAGAGATGTCACCAAGACAATGAATTTCAAGATCAATTTCTTCATCCTCTCCTTCATCAACAACAAGGTTATTTTGGAGAGGGGTTTGAATTTTTTGATCATCCCTATCTCTATTTATTGGATCTCTTGGGAGCATATAAGGAGCATTATTTGGTCTTATGAAGTTACCTCTATTATCAACATTCGGTGTGTTCCTATAGGTCTGTTTTCCTTCAAGTTTTAACTTCTCCATTTCAGTAGAAAGTGATTTTACCAATTTTGTAAGTTCATCAACTTGAGGATGGACAACAGAGGAATCAGAGGGGTTGAGGCTTCAACTCTACTTTTTCTCTTGTTCCTATCATATTTTCCCCTAAGTTTGTCAGTTGCCACTATGTTAGATTCTACTTCTAAGGATGCATCTTTCATATGAGCTAAGGAGGTAGATCTTATTTCTCTCAGTAGTAGGAAAAACACAGGGTCTAAAGCACTGACATAGGTGATCCTGGAAGAGGTTTATGTAGGATTTATTTCAGCAGGGATCTTTTTGTACATTTTATTGAATATCTTGGAGAAGTTAGAAACATATTCTCCCTCTTTCCTCTTAAGGGATCCAAATTCTATGATATAATAAAGAAAATCTTTTTTATCCCCCCACTGTCTCAAGAAAGCATCATCTAAAGATTCAATCCCAACAATAGTTCTAGGAGTCAAACCCCTAAACCATTTCCTAGCCTCACCATCAAGGTTCTATACAAAGACTCTCATCCATACATATTCATTCTCAATGTTAAGATTGTCTACATAACTATAAAAGGAAGCAAGTTGTTCTTCAACAGTTATGTCTTCTGTAATGATCCCAAGCCATTATGCAAGGATCATCACTGTTTTGGTGTCTTTTGAAAACTTTTTCTGAGTGAGGTATTTCATCAAACACTTTGTTGATCTACCTTTTAGATGTGTTTAAATGTGTGTATGTAGCAAATAACAGAAAGAGATAACCATGGAACATACCTCAACCATATGCAATAAGATAGACAAGCCAAAACATCTCAATTCTTCTTTATTCATAAAATAGAGAAATCTGCTACAAT
>SNQJ01S0118709.1:0-13564 GCA_010110895.2 Picea sitchensis
TACAATTATCTTTTGACCAATCCGCAAAAGGGGATTTGGTCCTTTATAATAACCGACATGATCAATCCGCAATGGGGATTGATCCAATAAATAATATATCAAATAATAATAAGAATACACTTTGCAGTTACATTATTTTAACAGGCACAACTAAGTTTCAAGACTAATGGAATCACCATGTGCGAACATGTTAAGTAGTGAGAGCCAAGTACAGCTAGTTGTTCAACAAATTGTGAAGGTCCAGTGCACTCTTATACTACATGCCGTGCCATCAATGAAGCTATAGATGTTTCCATTATCGTGTGTGATGCTATCTTGATAGGATTTCATGTAAAAACATATGTGAAGTATAGGTTTGGTATATGCCATAATCTTTGTATGCATGTATGTATATACTAAAACTATTCACTAAAAGATGGAATAAGGCTTAGATAGGCTCACTGGGTCTACCAACTATTAATATTTGTTCTGTAACACAATAATTGTTATAACGTAGATGCAAAAACTGTTAGAATTAGGGAAAATTGAAAAACAAAATGCTTTAAATTTTTTTCTGTTCACTAGATCAGCATAAAGAAGAAGACATATAAACAGATCTGGAAGCAAATAAAATTTCTGAGTAAGAAAATTTAACTTTTAGCTTACCTCCTGATTCAATGATAGATGTACCTGTCACATGTGTGGATGTATGCCTCTGTAAATATGCTCAGACTTTAGTTTAGGTTCATGGATCAAACCTCTAGGGTTTGATCTCTGTCAAAGAGGACTGTGGGACAGTTTTGCCATAGATAGAAACCCTCAAAGAAAACAGCAATAAAACCTCAGACTTAACAGCAATACCCCCATCAGAAAGCCCTCCAATAAACAGTGATTAGACACAGGAATGAGATCTGGTCAGGTAAGCAAACCCTTCACTTAGCAAACAGAAAAACCCTCACTCAGAAAACTGGACAGCAATAAGATAACCCCCCACAGTGATCTCAGCACACCACGCGGCAGCCAGAAGAGGGATCCACAATCCTCAAAGAAGAAGGCCCAGAAGGAGCCCGCGGCACCTATACACAGATCTGTGGCCTTAAAGGAAGATCCGACATCCACTGGAACAGTTCCGGCTGCAAGAGGACAGGGCTGGCTGCAAGAGGACAGGTCTGGTAGCTTGAGGACAGGTCTGGCAGCTTTTAAGAGGCACCACACAGTTCAGAAGTGGCAGATCCAGCCATCAATCGTCAGCAGAACCTTAAAGGAGAAGCTTCCAGTTACCACAGAAAAACTCAGAAATGAAACTGATAAACAAAGGAGAGGTCGCACCAATCAAAGGGGAGTAGTTTCTAAGGTAGCCGCAGCAAGGAGGGAGAGGAGAGAGTGAGTGAGTAAAATGCAATAGGGTAGGGTCTAATTTATAGTTAGGGAGAGGGGTTAGGGTAATTGGGATTATAATTAATTATTGACATTTAATTAATAATTAATATGTCAATTAATATTTAATTAAAACCCTAATTACATAAAAATCCCAATCACATAAAATAAACCCCAGTCACATAAAATAAAACCCAATCACATAAACCAAGAGGGAAAGCAAAACGACAAGGGGGTATCTGTTAGGACAAAGTCAAGGGGGGGTCCATAATGACAAAACATGTCCACATGAGTCTCATAGTGACCTATAAACTATTATATCATCATTGCATAAGAGGGTACGTCAACAATGTGGTCATGTTCATCTTCATAAGCACTCCTAGGTCTTTTTCCATGGCTCACACTGCTTGGTCTTGTTGCCGTCCTAATGCACACTTGCTAACGTGAGCTAAGTCCAACTCACTTAGTGTGCCCTCGGAGACACAATGTCTAGGGCTTCATCTAAGTTCCAAAGGTGGTCTGTCTACTTGGTGGAACTTCTTCACTCTGGCCTTTACTCCTAGGGAAGCCAGGGGAGTAGTCCCTATGAAGATTACTAAGTTGATTTTTGTTCTATGTTCTAGGAGTTAGTTTTAGCCTTTGTTATAGGAAGCCAAAGGGGAGAACTAGCCTACGATGATAGCGGCAGAAATGCAAAGTGCAAGTCTAATCTAAATGTGAAGCGTGCTCTAAGTCAACTAAGACTAGTGCCTAAGGTTGGGCAATGGGGTCAACCTCATTTTGAGAATTTGTTCGAACAAGCAATATTTTACAAAGTGAAGACAGTTCAACTTCCACCCACAAAATTAAAGGAGTACAACTAAAAGAATTCTTCTAAATTGTGTTACAAAGATTACACCATACACAAAGGATACAAAGATATACAAATTAGATACAAGATTATACACAGACAGATAGATGCAAAGATTCACAAAATTATAAAGTGAAACAAACAAGAATGAAGCATGCTCCCATTGCCCTCCATTGATTTTGTAACTAAGCGGCAACAATCACACAAAGCACTCAAAGAACCAAGGAAGTGTTACACTCCAAGTGGGACCTTTCAGCACTTCACCGTTGTCCACACCACAATAAGCAAATTAACAGGATATCCAATAAGTAAATCAATTGCTCATATAAACATAGAAGAGATATTAAGCATGTAGTTACAATAGATAGATAAAACAATGAAATATTCACAAGTATGTTTGCCTATGCAAACATCTAATACCCCCCAAAACATATACCAGAGTGATCCTTTTAGCTAAATGTTGTAGGAGTTTTTTAAAATTTTTATAAATTTTTAATTCCTTTCCCCTAGATAAGATGTGTGCTCCAAGCTTCCTCCTCCCTTAGCCAAATTTTGCGGTGCTCCACTTAGAGATGGCATTAGGCTAATGAGGCCTTACCTAACTTCAAGGTCGAGAGCTTGTGACAAAGAGTACTTCAGGAAAAGGATCTCTAGCGAAACCATGCATTTGGGGCGGTCCCCACATACACTACCCTCAGTTGTTTTTCCTCAAGCTTGGATTTTATATGGTGGAATGGCTGAATACAGAGCTCCCTAAAATGTTACTAAAAGTTAGCCCATGACCCTCGGGTGGGTCTTTGGTGTATTTGGATTTCCTTTTGAACCAAAGTTTTAAAATAGCTAAAATTTTGAGTTCTGAAGTAGCATGGCCGAAATTGAAATTATCTCAAGCCACCATCATGAGAAAGGAAAGATTTACCAGATATTAAACCGATAACCCCTTGAACCATTCCTGCAAATGAAGAAATAAAAGATGGCGTGACGCTTTTTAGAGAAGTAAACCGTGGCGTGAATTGCTGCCACATACCGAAGATGACAGAGAAGTAATCCCAAAGGCGCCAAGGCAAGAAGTGCCAAAGCTTTCATCCACTGGCGGCATAGGATATAAAATGTAGCAAAAAGATGCTTGAGAATAATGATCTAAGGGCATTGAGTGCATTGAATCCTTGAACTATAGGCGTGAGCATCAAAGCGATTAATTGCTTAAAACTTGAACTAAGACGTGAGCATCAAGATGTTTAACATGTGCAACACTCAACCATAAGCATAAGATATGTGATGTGCATGAAATGAAAACTAGGACGTGGGTGTTTCAACCATGAACAAGACGTGAGCATCATAAGGTGTCCATCATCTATGCATCATTTATCGCAATATACTACGATTGCAGGGAAATGTAGAGACCCAATTAGCTAAAATGTAATCCAAAAAGCGAGAATTGAATCCCATCATCCACATAAGTTGGGTTCCTGAAAATTTGGAGGCTCTTGAAATGAGTGAATGGAAGATTTAGACCATAATCATATCATATGCATGAAATATTTGCCAAATGGCAAAGATGAAAAGCGAGCTTCTGTAGCATTTAAGTTACATCCAGAATCTGCATTCGAACTAGGCTACCACCATTAGGGCATGAGCACATGAACATGAAATACTTTGAAGGAAATAAAACTTGCAAATGATGACTACCAGAGATATTCTAAACTAAATAGCAGTAAATCATGCAGGTTAATTTCTCCCTTCAGCCAGGCGATTTTTGGGGATAACTCCCAAAGGTGCAAGAGCAATATGAATCTTTCATGCAGATCAAAATAGGTATTTCTTTAAGCCAAAGGCGATTTTTGGGGACAAGCTCCCCAAAGGTGCAACAAGTTGGATGTATTGAGATATGTTGCCACGGGAAAGCGGAGCATTTGGAGTCTTATGTCCCAGAATCTGAGGGATGACAGGGCTCTGGCACTTTCGAGGGAAAACTATCCTGATGTAACTTTAATGCATTAAATTAAAAATAAATATTAACTTGAAATGAGAAATAACAAATTAAGCCAAAGGCGATTTTGGGGGTTAGGTGACCCAACTCACTCTAAGAGATGCTGTATCTGATAACTACAAATGTACAAAGAAAAATCTGACAAAGCAACAGAAATATACAAATATACAGGAAAGGGGTTAGAAATGAATTTTTCTAATCCAGATATAACGATCACGTACTAGACCCAATTTGAAGTTTCTCCTTATTTGCTGGCTAAGTTCCACAAAAACCAGCAAACAAGCTTGCTGGAAATACTGAAAAAAACACAACAATGTTAATTTTTGTGTAAGAGCAGAAAATTTCCACATGAAAATCTGCAAGGAAAAGATATAATATTGACCTATCAAAATTGATCTTTGAAAATATATATGAAATGTATGCAGAAATGAATATGGAGAAATAGAGATGCTTGGAGTGTGAGAAAGGGCTGGGTACAGGCTCCTCTTGATGCTATCCCAATGATCCTTTTTGAGATCACACACTTAGAAACTTCGAGAAAAAAGTATGTGAAGCATGGAGTAGATAGTTATATTGGAAATAAGAGAAACACAGAGAAAAGAAATACTTGCAATCCTAGCTATCCAACAAGAACATAAACTAACAAGAATACTCTTGAATTAGTTTACCCCTAGTAGAGATACTCTACCGAGATCCACTTGCTACAACTGCAATCAAACTAGAACAATGCAATGCCTCGTGAAGAAGAAACAAGAATACTCTTTAATCTCTTGGAAAAATCCTCCAAAGCTTTTCTAATAATCCAAAATAAGAGAGATCTATACGGAAAATACTTCCCCTCAAAACTCTCAAGGCAAAGAGTTAGTGGCTTGGTGGCAAGGCAAAAAAAGAAGATTGGAATGAAATTTGTGGAGTAGCAGGTAGCTCAAAAGAATGGTAGTGAAATGGGTGAGGAGGGGTCCTTTATACCTCTAGAGGCAAGTGGGGCATCAGGTGGAGTCCAAGTGCTTCGATCTCAAGCAGCACAAGGCAGCAATCTCTCGGGAGAGGGAAAAACTCAATTCCCCAGGAGTTTGGTACATGGATTCTTGTGAAGTGGAAGGGTGTAGGCCACTTAGGAGGAAGGAATAAAGGCCCAGGAGGCATAAGAAGCTAGGAAAGGCACCATCTATACCACAGGGAATGGAATGATAGAGTCCATCAAATGATGAGGTGGAAACACAAAGAGCACACCACCCCCTCTCACTAGGGGCCCACACAGAGGAATGTTAACTCATAATAAGGTTTGAGTCAAAGGTCGATTTTCCCAGCATGGGTAAAACATACAAAGTAGCTAGGTGGGTAATTAAGGTTTTAGAGTGGATTTAGAGGATGGGTTTGGGTGGGTTAGGAGGGTCTGACTTGCTCATTACCACCTTACCCCTAACTCAATAACTCAAAATTACAAAGTTTTATGACATTACGGCAATGTCACCTTGATCAAATTGTTGTTTACAGTGACTCATTTCACAGTGGACTAAGCCATAGTAAAACTTGTAAATTTGAGAGCACGGAAACTTAGATCTATATGGGTGTAGGGGGTGCTATTCCATTTCTTTTGAGCACAAATACCCCATCAAAATCCCAAGGACCGAAGAGTTTTTACAATAGTAGCTCAAAAATAATTAATTAATTAGAATTAAAGACTAGGTAATTAAAAAACCTCAGACTAAATGAGGGAGATTCCGCGAACTTTCTGCTGTCTAGCATGGTCATTTTACAACATTCCCCTATATGAAACAAAGGGACACCAAAGGGCCGAGGATACTAGGATGCAGGATTTCACCCTCTGGAGGTAAGCCCATGTGAGGAGGAAAAACTCAAGGGAAGTGAAGCCCTGGGCTGGGTTGGCAACAGAATAAAAAACCCCTCCGGTGGGAACTCCCCAAACATCGGGAAAAACTCAAGGGAAGTCAGCCAGGCCCGAGAGCCCGGTTGACAACCCGAGGATAAAAAAACCCTCGGTGAAAGGAACTCCCCCAATGGAAACATCCAAAGGCACCTGACCTAACTATGATCCATGCAGACTCATTACATTATTAACCCACGCAGGGGTGCGGAAATTTCGTTTACAAAATTTGTGCTGGGACATCAGATACCCAAGTAGAACCAATACTGTCATCAACATATGTGCATCTAATGATGCTAACTTCATGGCACATGAGTTGACCCCTAGTTGAATAGGCGGTCAATAGGTCTCATACCAAGAAACCCCAGGAGTGTGTTGGGGGCCCTAGTCCATAGCTAGGGTCTTTTCCATCCTCTGGAGAATGGCTCTTGCAGCTGCATTAATTTCAACAAAAACTTAAGCAAATGTGTGCGAAATCCTTGTCTCTACCATTCTCTATGTGGAGGCCCACTACTTTTTCATAGGCTGGGAAAATTGTAGATTTTATTCACTAGGGATACAAAGAAGTGAAGAACTTTTATCTAAACCGGATCAGAAAAGTAACTCATTGTTGCATAGAAACATGTCTCCACTCTTAGGGGACACATATCTTATGTTTCGCATCTCTAGGGATTTGGTTGCAGGGGGAAGTCCCCTTTTGCAAGGGGAATCCACAAGGATGTGGGGGACTTCCCCCACATTCCCTAGATGTTTCTTGCCAAAAATGAGGTCTAGGAGATATCTTTCCATGGTTTTGGGGACATCTAGATACCCCCTATCCAGATTCCATACTAGTGCTCATGAGGCATTGGTTCTCCAAGAAAAGTATTCACTCACTAGTTTGAGCAGTGTAGTTTGATGTGGCTAAGACTCGTGAGTCTTGCCAAGTCTTAGCTGGTTCTCATACTCAGCCCTGAACTTGCCACTCAACAAAACTCTCCAAGGCTCGGCCAGACTTGGCCAAGAGTTTCTTTTGTATTTGCTGAGTCTTTCTTGAATCATCGAGTCTTGCTGAGTCCCAAGTCAGCCGAGTCTTTGCCAAGTCTGTGTGTGATAACGTTGAGTTTGACGTTAAACCATGAGAAATATTATGTATGCAGTGTCTGCCAAACTACCATGTAGTATAATTTTGTAATTGGGGATAACTGCAACAACAATTTTTGCTCCTATGTTCTGTAGGTTCTTGTTCCCTATATCTACTTTTTTCTTTTGGATTTTAATATCCACGTAGTCAAGGTCTTTTGGACCTATTATTTAGGAATTGCTACTTTTATTGACTTGTATCATAGTTCCATGTTCTAAAATTTATGTTTTTAATTTTTTAATTATTTTTTTCAAAAAGTTTGTCATCTCTGTCCACGCTTCTCATGGAAGTTTTGGGTGCCTTCCAGCGGTCCATGAAACCCCTTGCCCGCCATCTCTAAATGTTTACTTTGGAAAGATTTAATAGAATATAAAAAATACATGTTATGCCAGATAACATAGATATGGAAAATAAAGTACATTCATGATAACTTTTATATTCTTAATCTCAATGGTAAAAAGTCTGGATGCCTTTAAAAGAATGCTTAGCATCTCAACCAATGTAACAGGACTCACGAGTTTGAATAGGGTCAGGAGAGATTATTTTTCCAAACTTTGGGCTAAGTCAAACTTGAGTTGACCGAGTTTGAGTCATGTCAACTGACTCTGACTCAAGATTAATTGCAAGTTCGAATCAGTTTGACCAAGTCAAACTGATCCAGATTTCTACAAAACCCCAGAACACTGCCATTTATAGAATATAAATGAAAAATTAATTTTTCAGTAAAATGTGTATTTCTTTATATTTTTGTACTTGCCGAGTTTTTCCAGATCTGAGACAAACTCTTGTTTTTTCTGCCTTGCCAAGTTTTTCCTGATTCTGAGTCTGGTAACGATGATGTCAACATTAAGTGGGAAACCGAATCACAGGAATATTTATGATGGAAAGATGAGGGGGCCAATTTCAGCAACATGTTTGTCATCATATGCCATTAATGAATGGTTCTATTGACAAAATGTGATGAAGGCTGCTTGAAATTCTGCACAGCTTACCCTAGTAACTTGTCCCCCGAGAATCAAAAATATTTCTTCAATATTAATATTTTGAAGACACTGCCATATGGTTCCGCTGTTCTTTGGAACGTTTTTAATTCTTCAGGTAGAATTGGTAAAGCCTATATATGGTGCAAGCTTAAGTAGAAGTTGATTGACTGCATATATGGAGATGAAGAATGCTAGGAAGGTCCAATCAGCAACCCCTTGCTGACTATAATTTTTTTTACATTGGTGTAACCAGCCTCTTTTTCCTAAGAATGTCTGTTGAATCTCATTATATGGAGACGAAGAGTGCCAGGAAGTTCCAATCAGCAACCCTCTGCTGACTATAATTTTATTTTCCAAAAAATGTCTGTTGAATCTCATTATAATTGTTGTAATGCCACCTGTCATTGAGTGGTCCAAACAATGAACAGTTCTCGTTCAATGGTGAGCCCCAAAACCTTTTGTAATATGAGAAGACAAATCAATGATGAGCAGAATGTCTGTCCAACTTGCCAGACAGATAACCTACAGTCCTTCCCACAAATGAGATACGAGCACCTCAACCCTGTAAATGGATTCTGAGTAACATTCAGTTTCAACTTTCCAGCAATACCCAAGGCTCATGTGCTAATTTCCTCAGACAGTACTTACAGCTGTTCCTTTTCTGTCATCTAGAACTAGACATGAGATCTTATTCTGTTAGTGATACATCGCACATTTTAACTCAAATTTACTTTTCAGGACTGGAGGCTTTGCAGCTGCTGGGTTGCTTGAATCTCAGTCACAATCTGCTTGCCAATTTTACGTCTTTAGGACCTTTGAGACTGATCAAGACATTAAAGGCATTGAATATTGCACACAACAAAATCGGAGCACATTCTGTGGACTCCACAAGGTATTCTTTTCCTTCTGCACTGAATAATTCCTCTATCAGCAATGCAGACATTGACAGAGATACAGATCAGGAGAACCTGGGAAGTTCTTGGGAAATCACAATAACATTCAAAGGCCTGCATTTGAGACAGCTTGATATCGCAGGCAATCCTGCTAACGATGAAAACTGTAGGAGGCTGTTGATGAAAACACTTCCTTCACTCAAATGGCTCGATGGCACTTCTATAAATCGATGCAGTTAATCTCAGTATAGTATACTTTCAGCCTGTAGATGAAGTTCAGTTAGATGATTGAGCTTGGTGATATGCTTGCTTCTCACAGCTTTCATGACATTTTATATCCTGCTTGGTTCTGAAGAAATATCTAATTTGTTCTTATAGTGATTTTGGATGGGAAATTTCAATTAGTGTTCGGATTGTGCTTCTATTTATGACAAAGCTTGTTCRAAAGTGATGCCTTGGGACTCTTTCCACTTGCAGGCAATTGAAACAGTTGAAATGGTGACCATAATTAGTTCAGAATTTGCAACTTATATTGAAGACATAAAATTTGATGTTTACAATTTGGTGGCTATCTGCATGGTTCTATCTGTCATACTGGCATGGTCTGCTGTAGTGTTTCAGTCATTTGTAGTGGTCTAACAATGTTCAAGTGGAAGTACCGATACAGCAACTGCTGACTTTCTACAGGAAGTTATAGGTTGAGGCCATGATTTTGGTTCTGCATTACTTGTGTTGACATTTCGTTAACTAGATTAATTTATATTTCTTTATCGATTTGAGTATTATTAGAATACCGGAAGCAGTTACTCTAGACGATAACATAATATTTCAAAGTAATACCCCTCAAGAATATCAAGTGAGATTTTGTAGCATGCTGAATATATGTGTATATCAATTCAGCATGGAAGAATAAACTTTTGCACATTAGTGGCCATAAGCGACTAAGTATTAATATAAAATTTGTTCAATTCTCAAGCATTTTATATTTTTATTCATTTCAGATCAAGTGCAAGCTTCTCGACAACTTGTCAAGCTATCGTCTCGTAGGTTTTTCCTTTAGAGATTGTTAACTGCTAGCCAATATTAGTCCTACCAACACAATAGTCTAGACTTTCAAACGATTTTATTATTTATTCTGTTCAGATTCCAAAACAGTAAGTCGTAAGTGTATTTCTAAATGAACTCCTTGTGAAACAAGAGTAAATGACATAATATTCGCTACCTTAAATGGAAGCATACAAAGTTTACTAACAGATTCAAATAGATTTAGAATCTCTGTTTTTCAATTGCTGTAAAACTGTGGTGTTCTTCATAAATTGCCTTATGATCTATTCCCCCATATTTCAGGCATTAAATCATACTGTTAAAGTTTGTTTTACAGATTAGAACACAGTGGTGTGTAGTTTGGCTAGGAATCATGTTCATACTGTTAAAGTTTGTTTTATAGATTAGAACACAGTGGTGTGTAGTTTGGCTGGGAATCATGTTCAGGAAAGGGATTGTTTGTTCGTGGCCTAAAGACCTAATGCATGAATAAGTGTTGGACCACTGTTTTGAGGACGTTTGTATGAAATATTTTTTTATAGTTTGTGTGTTGGTGGATATATAGATGGCTGCGATTGTGATTAATTTGTAATCTATATTTGTTGTTTTTTCCTTTAGCAATACTTTTGTCATTGTTTTCATACCAAACGCTGAAAATTGGTCAAATAGAACTCTAAGTTAAATGTTTCACCGTCTGTAAGCTTATATCCAAAGCACTGCCAACGGAATGACTATCTAGTCTTTGGACAGTTAAAGTGCCGTTATTCGACAAACTCAAAGTTGGTCCGATGAGTAAGTAGTCATATTAGATTGGCGATGTCTAGTCTGTCATATTAGTTAGGCTTGTGAAGTGCATAGTAAGAGCAGGTATGTGGATAGGTATGTCAAACATTGAATTGACTTAATTTGTAAGGAAAATTTTATGGGGAAATTTAAGAGATGTTTCCTCACATTCGTGGATGACATCCCGAGTGATTCTGTTAATGTAAATTAGTGTATTTCACTGAAGGGGATTTGAATTGGGTAGCTATTGGTATGACACTAGCCAAATGCCCAGCAACATTCTGACCCCTTAGGCCCAATAAAATTTATATTTTTTGCAAGCAGTTTTTCCATAGAATTTCAAACATGTGATAAGTTTTATTCAAGTGAGATAAGTTGTAGTTTTTGAGGAGTTGTTGTAGCTTTTATTTATAGTATTTAGATTGTACATGAACACAATGAGTCTTCCGAGACATTCATGACACCACCAAGGACAAGCAAAGTTTTTCCTATCGTTGACCTTTATTTGGTTTATATATTTCTGAGCTTGTGCTTTAGAACATGAATTTGAACAGTGAAGGGTTTCGAGTCTGCGGTAAATTTGAAAGGAGGTTTATATCTATGGTGAATTTGAACAGTGAAGGGTTTCTACTCCGCGGTAACTCTGAATGGAGGTTTATACCTGTGGTGAATTTGAACGATGAAGGGTTTCTATTCCGTGGTAACTATGAATGGAGGTTTATACCTATGGTGATATTCTGACGTGAATGTGAAGGGTTTATACTTATACCCGCGGTGAATTGGAATAGAGGTATACTTGTGGTGAGAGGAGGTTTAAAATTTGAACGGTGGGGGAACATATAGGAGGTTTAAATTTGAAGGTTGGTAAATCGGGTGCATAAGTTCCTTCTCTTACTTATTTTCTTTTCTTTTCATTATGAACATTTCACCACATATTCCAAAACCTCAACCTGTCAAAGGGAGGCCTAGCAAAGTCACCCTAGAGAGTCTTTATGAACATATAGAATCATTAGAGAAAATGAGAGATAAACAAAACTCCAAACAAAGTTAGAGGCAATGCTTGATGACAAATTTAGATTGTTAGAAGACAATATTCAAACACAGATAGAGAATAGAATATTGGGGTTTGAGACTCAGTTGCAGAAAATGGAGGTTAGAATACAAGAAATGGAAAAACAAAACCAATCAACCCAAGAAGGAGAGGTCGAAGCAAATCTCAACATGAGAGATAGGATTAAAGAGTTAGAATAAAAACTAACTAACAATTTGTCCCTAATTAGTTTGGAAAATAAGATATCAAGTCCATCAAAGAGGAAATGAATAACCTAATCAAGTTGGATCATGAGTGTAACAAAAGAGCCTTGAACCTCATAATTTTTGGTATAAAATAATTGCAAGATGAGGACACACTAGCAATAGTAAAAGAATAACTAAAAAATAAATCACAAATTGAAACAACTTACATCATAGAAGCAAAGAGGTTGGGAAAAATAATCGAACACAAAGATAGGTTGATTTGGGTGAAAGTAAGCTGTAATGACCATAAATATGATGTACTCAATAAATCTCCAATCTTAAAAGGGTCAAGAATATTTATAAATGAAGACCTCGTTCTAGAAGATTGAGTTGAATTAAGGAAGGAAGTTCAAAAGATAAAAGAAGTCAGGAAGAAGGCAAATGGGAAATAATTAGAAACTGAAAAGCTCTTGTTAGGTATAGATACCAGAATGATAATAATAAATAGGAATTTGGGACGTATAAATAAAATTTTAAAGAATTCCAAGTAATCCTTCATGGTCCGATAGACCAATTTGGTCTCAATGGACGTTAATCATCATCAGAATAATGAATGTATTTATCCAATTCAAAAGGTTCCAACATGGTGTTTTTATCATTTGTCCAATTTATAAATAGTTTATTCCTTCCTTCTACATCGAACAATGTTTTTGTTGTCTTTCTCCATTTTAGAAATATTATGCGCCTTACCTCTTCTACATCAAATAGATCTTAGATACCCGTCTTTCACCATTTCACAAGTATTTTGCTCCTTCCCTCTTCTACATCAAACTGATTTTAGATACTCCATCCTTTAGCAGAGCTTTCTAATTTTGGACTCCTACAACTAAAGCTTAGAACGACTAAAAGTTGGTTTTGAAGAGAACTGAGGTACTATCATGTTGCTAAATCTGATCTGTCTTTGACCAGAATTTAGCTCTAAGTTTAATCTTTCAAAACTATCCTTTGCTGATAATTTTCATTGGTTAGGTGTTATTTGAGGTGCCCTTGCCGGTGTTTTTACATTCCAATGTTAGCACATGCAATAATACTCAAACACATAACACTCCTCAGATCTTTACAATTCTAAAATGTTGATTTAACAATTCTAAGCATGCATGAAATTGACACATTAGTTTTTGGTCGACACGACCCTGAAAAATCCCCATGGGGAAAACCAATTTGGAGTAGATGTATATAGAAGGCCTCAAAGAAAAATGTACAACACGGAAAACATATGCAAGTGAACCTGGTACAATAGCAACCCTTTTCAGATGCCTTGGAGTCCCTTGAAGATGTTCCTGCTAGCCCCTTGAAGCTAGGCGCCCTTTGCCTTGGTGCGCCCCTCTTCCTTAGCTAGTGCCTTGAGCTCTTGCTTT